>JBANCY010000517.1:9575-29437 GCA_037040045.1 Phorticella flavipennis | reverse complement strand
ACACACACACACACACACACACACACACACACACACACACACACACACACACACACACACACACACACACACAGACGAAATTATCGTTAGTCGAAAAATAAGATAAATGTTTTATGCTTATGTGCGGTTGTCGTTGTTGTTGTTGTTGGTATTATATTTGTTGTTGTAGTTGCCAGTTGATTAATTAAAGTGTGAGAGATGACAAAAAGACATCAAGAGGGGGCACACAGAGAGAGAGAGAGAGAGGGGGAGATATATAGACAAAGAGAGAGAGACATCGAGCGAGCGGGCGGGCGGTACGTTTAACAGGCAAGACAAGGCAAGGCAATCAAGAGCAAGAGTTAGACAGCAATATAGAAAGAGACAGATAGATATAGACAGACAGAGAGAGAGAGAGAGAGAGAGAGAGGGAAGATAGAGCTGGGCAGTCGGAGAACTTTAGTGCGTTCACTAGAAACGCAAAGAAATCAATGAACGGGGGGAACTTTAATGTGGTCCAAAGTAGACTTGGATCACTCCGATTGCACTCTGCCAAGTGGTTTTTATATGGTTAGGTCTTTGTTCTAGGGTCTGTGGGTCCACGGAGGTCTGAGACATAGTATCAAGGTCATCACACACAGAAAAAACTAGAAGATTTACTTACTTGTTTGATGCTGGTACATTTGTCAGACTTAATAGATTGTTGCGCACTGAACGTAAACTGGCTAAAATTTGGGCAAACGGTGTGACAATGAGATCCTCGCCATGGCTGTAAGTAGAGAAGGGGAGCGGGGGGAAACGGGTAGAGTGTTGCATTAGTAACTGTTTTGTGTTTTCAAAAAATCAATGTCAATTCAATTATAATAAATTAAAGCATGCAAATGATATACTATATTATATTATGTGCTATAGGTCAGGTATATTTGCTCTATTGATCCTCAAGGGACAACTCAAGCCGGGCCCAGCTGACAAGCAAAAGCCAAGCAATTGGGATTTATTTAATTACCAAAAAACCCCGCTTTTAATTACTTTCTGTACATATTTTGATGTTGTTTATCGAAAAAGCAAAGGCATATTTTTGATGTAAAAAGCGTTGCTGTTGCGAACTGAAAGTAAAAATGATCTGAAAACTTATAGAAAGTTTTTGTCAATATTTGGTTTACAGAGTTGAGCTTACTTTTGGCGCAGGGGAGCATACTCTACCTTGCCCAATTCATAAAGTTCAGTTTTTATTTTCCATAAAACATACTCAGTTGAGTTCAAAAAAACCATATAACTATCATCCACATGAAAGTCAGGCTTGCCAATTTTTTCTATATATCTTTAGCTAATTCCTTAAAACTTTACATACTATACTTTTTTTTCAATTTCTATTAATACACCCAATTTCAAAGTAATCGGGCCGTAAATAACGACTGCAGCACTCTATCTTGTTATACCCTGATCCTATTTAAAAAATAAGTTTTTTGTTTATCCCTCTATCTGAACGGTTGATCTCGAAGACTACGATAACTTCAGACTACAAACTTGTTATGAAGCTCCGTGTGTAGCATACGTAGTTCAAATTTGAATCAAATTTTGTATACCACGCCCCATTCCTTCGATAAACGATAAATACGTTTTTCGATAAAATGGCCTTATGCTATAATCGAGAAAGTTTGTGGGTAGGTACCCATAACGACTATAAAGATAGTAGCATCCAAAATGGTATTCATACTACAGTCGAACTTCTCTATAGTGAACTTCGATACAATAAAGTTCTCCCTATTATGAACTGATTTCAAACACACAAATTTTTCGATCCAATTTAAATACATGTATGTATAATTTCTGTATAATGAAGTTTCTGTACTGATTTTCCGGTCCCGTCAAGATTCGTTAAAGGAAAGTTCGACTGTAATATGAGCCTTCGAAAATGCTATATTTGTTAACATATTGAATTGAATTTAAAATAATATATTTTTATAACTATATTAGAGACTATACTAAAAATTTCAGAACGAGTGGATCATAAACCTCCAAGTTATAAGGCGTAGTACATGCATTATCAAGTATTATGTTTAGGGGAAAACAGGAAAATCCAAAATCCCCCCTCTTACATTATTTCAGTTCAAGACAATCTTTAGACAATTCTGAGCATCTTCTTTAGGTTATGGTCAAAAGGCAGCTTTAAAGTTACACTTCATACCATGTCTGTCAGCCTGATATATAGAGATATCTCTAATTTTGTACAAGTGCAAGTCAATTGACCAAAGATTTTCGGCCAATTGACAGCATTAACTTGCTCCCTGCCGACCAAGAGGCACTTCATCAAGTTGAAGTTCAAAATGAAACTGTCAAGGGTCAAGCAGTCGGGTTTCACCTTTTTCAACTCGAATCACAAATAGAGTTCCTTCCCCGTTCCGATTACAACTTAAACAAAAAGTAATTTCAAGCGGCTTAAATTTGTAATGACAAATCAACTGGAATACACTTAACATGGCTTTGACCAGAAGCTGCTGGGGATATGACATGGTCCGAGCAGGAGGGTTAGGGGGCGGAAGTTAAGGAAGTTATTTGCCGGCCGAAAAGGTCAGCGACGGGGCCCAGGAATAGACTTTCCGAGAAAAAAACCACACACGGAGGCACGGCAAGGCAAGGTAAGGCAATTCGTGTGTTTTATAGGTAAGGCCTCCTTTACCGAGGTTCAAAATTCTCCACAAAAATGCGGAACAAAATAGAAAAACCGCTACAAAAATTGTGGAAAACGTTTTCCTCGGCGGTTGGCGGCGGAGGTGGTGGTGGTGGTACGTTGGTGGTTCGGTGGGTGGGTGGCACACGAGCCACTTGGATTGAAATATTTGTGCCGAAAATAAATAGAAAATGAGTGAAAATATTAGAAGAAACCGAGGAGACTTTGCCGTTTGCGTTGACAAACAGAAAATGGCATAAATTAATATTAATAAAATGAAAATTAAAAATAAAGAAATTAAATGAAAATTATAAAAAGAAAAACACATATTTTCGGCCCAACAGTGACGTCACGCGGCGACATTTGCGCGGCGCCAAATTAATATTAGTTCTTGCCATTTGTTTGTGTACGAGGCCTTTTCTCGCGCTATACCCTGTAATACAGTTGAATGGGGTGTGCCTTCTTTTTGGAGAAACTAATGTGTAATTGGTAAAAGTTTTAAAATTTTGCTGCGGAAAGTAGAAATGGGTGCGCTTAAACGATTTTTATGGTCTTTTCTGTAAGGAATGGAGGAAAGTGTCGTTGATCTATGAAAGTTAAGTCCAGAATTTTGAGGAGGTAATTAGAAATTGAATGGACCATGTCTATGCTTCCTCATTGAAATCAGAAATAAATGAAAATAGTGCTTCAGGCTTTGACCCGATTGGGTTGTTATGGCCATAGTAATAATAATGTCTATGCTCAATTAGTCCTAAGTTTTCAAGGTATTGTAATGCAATTTTACATCACTTTATTATCGTTATAGAACTAAATGTTGTCAATATTTTCTATTTATATCAATTTATTGCCTTGAAATGATATATGCAGATACATTACTCTATTATCTAACGATCTACCAAATTTGACCCGATCGGGTTGTTATGACCATAATAATAATAATGTCTATGCTCAATCAGATCTTAGTTTTGAAGCTACTGTAATGAAATTTCACATTACTTTATTATCGCATTACAACTGAATGTTGTCAATATCTTCTATGTTTATCAATTTATTGCCTTGAAATTATATATGCATATGCATTACACTATTATCTAACGATCTACCAAATTTCGAAACATTTGACATATAAACACGAAAGATACACATGAATTAATCTTTCAAGCAGCAGGTGATTCAATTATGCAGGAACTAATAACGACCTCTGTGGACCATTGGGTAGCGCATTGTTCTGCCAAACAAGAGGTATGGGTTCTATAGGCTTGACCCTCCTAGAAAAGCTGGGCTCTGGTGTAGAATATAAAATCCACCTACGTAAAAAAGTTCTTCACTGAAGGAAGCAAAAATTAAGGCAAATAATGCTTCAGGCTGTAACGCTAAAGGATTGTTATGGTCTTATAATAATAATAATAAGGGTATACTTTTACGCTGTCTTCTGGAATAGGTCTGCTAGGTACAATTGTAGAGTATAACACGTGCTGCTGAGAGCATTGTGTATGCTAGGCACAGGGTATGTTCTAGTCTAGCATTGCGGCATTTGAGTCTAATTTTGTTGCTTGGCTTCATATGAATACATATACATATATATGGATTATATTATATTATATTTTGTTTGCCGTTCAACTTTGAAGCCAATTGGTCCATTGGTTGGCAATGAAAATGATTTGGGAAATTTGAAATTGAAAATGTTTTTTCGGAGAAAATTGTTATTAGTGACAACAATATACGATTAATGAGGCCTTAGCTCATTTACATGGCCTCCGCCATGAACCGAACTTTGCAAGACCCCAGCAAGACCCTACCATACCCCGCTGTACCACCACTTTTCCGACCCTGATGTTGGCTGTTGTTGTTTGCCGGATTTTTGGCACGTCTTGCGGTCCCAATATGCCCCCCACATCTATAGCATATAGCATATGGCATCTGGCATATGTATTTATGTCGCAACAATTGTAGAATACAATATTCTGTATATGCTCAAAGCAACCCAACCTAACCCGAACGAACCGAACCGAACCCAATCCAATCCCATCCAATCCAACCATTCATCCCAATTGTCTATAGAAAACCCCATCTTAAGTGGCAACCATAAACAACAACATAAATAATAATAACAACAAGGGGGCAGACGACAAGCGCATTTGCAGTAACCTGCCCCATGCCCCATGCCCTACTACTACTTCCACCTCCATTTATGTTTCCACTTTTACCTCCGCCTCCACCTAAACTTAACCCCCGACTCGTTGCTTATCGCTAGACTTTGCCACTTTGCAGCCAGACGAATTGTGTTTTTGGCTGCTGATTTGTCATTTCGTTTCATTTCACTTCATTCCGTTCCATTCCGTTTCATTTCATTTCATTCCGTTTCGTTCCAATTCCGTTCTATTTTTTTTATGAATTTTGCGTCGCATTTGACCGCAAGAGTCAAAAACATGTCAATGACTCATCCACTGCGCTTTGGTTTGAGTTGCTTTCGAATCGGAAAAGTGGAAAATCGTAGGGAAAATCTTATGAAGAACATTCAAATTGAAATCATTTAACGCAGATTTACTTTGCGCCAACCATAAAGATTAATGCGCTGCGCTTACCAAAGACATAATCCTCACATTAAGTCAACAAATTCAACTGAAATACAAATTTCTTCGGAAAGCTATAGATAATTTCAGACGAAATTTTCGGAAACAATTTTCGGAGAAGTCATTAATAAATATGACTGAAACTTATGACAAAGCCAAACGTTAAGTTAAAAAAGGTCAAAATATATATAAAGATGGATTCGATGGCATAAGTTACTATATAGTAAATCGATAGTCAAGATAGTTTATATTTAATTTTCAATTTTTATATATTTGGGGAGCAAATTCAAACTTTCTGTATTTATTGTTTAAATTTGATTTTGTTAATAGATTTTTTGTCCGGAACTCACGTTAAATTATGTTGATTAACTGAAAAGTCTTAAATATTATTCACATCTAAAATTAACTTTTCCCTATAAACGGTTGACGTGCTACCGAAATTTATTTATTTACTTACAAAAAACAAACATTAAGTTCAATATTTATTTATTTAGTTGACATAAACAATTTGACATAAATTATGCATTTTCAATGATGCACGTCTGGACCAATATCGATAAATATATATTATAATATATAACCATACAAAAGCTATATGAAATGAAAAGCTTAAGCAACCGATGCTTATATAAATAAGTGAGATAGAAATATCGTGGGAGCGTCGCAAACTTCATAAGCCTTTCGACGTTGTAAAGCTAAAATTAGGAATTGGAACGTTCGAACCGATAGTAACAGTAAGAGAAGTTTAGGAGAATATGCAATGATTATTGAATGATGCATATATTGTACATCTGGGGCTTATATACCATTTAAATTTGGTGGAACATTAGATGACAACTGAAGTGTATAGTAAATTTAGAGATATTATATCATAAAAACATAGCAAATAGGGCTAAAACAGAGTATTAGTTGTTTGTCAGTGATTTGATATATATGATATCGTTTTAATGTGGCCTCGGTGGACCAGTGGATTGTGCATTGTCCCGCCAGACAAGAGGTGTGCGTTGGATTACCACTCATGTCGATAGGCATTACCCTCCTAGAAAAACTAGGTGGTGGCGTAGGATTTAAAATCCACCCATGTAAAAAAAGTTTTTCAGTGAAGGAATCAAAAATAATGACAAATAGTGCTTCAGGCTGTGACCCGATAGGGTTGTTTTAGTTTCTTATAGTCTATGCCAAGTTACGGACATGGCCGAAGCGGTTCTTTTAGTATACTAGGGATAACTTTTAGAGATCTGCATTGTTCTCTTCTAAGAGATAAATGTGCATAAAAGTCGAAGGATTAACTGACGGGCCGAAAGACGGACATGTTGAAATCGATATCTATATGTCCTCTAGGGCTACATTTTTGAGACCTTTTTGGCTTTCTTCTAAGGAATAAATTTGTTTATATACCGATGGATTGCCAGACGGACATGGCCAAAGCGATGTTGTATCTTTCTTCCTTTCTTACTTTATTATAAGCTTTAGGATATGTATAGTTAGATCGTTATACTTTGGTATATTCTTCTAAAACTAATATAATATTGGCAATAAAATCAGGAATTTAGAGTTTGAAAATGATTTCCAGGCAATGACGGACAAAGGCAACTATATAAAACAGAGACATATAGTCTATATAAAATTCCCACATAAATCAATGGCATATTTTAATAATTAACAAAACGTATTAAATATAAATGCTTGTTTAAGCCTATAAATGAACAGCTGAAGTGTCTTAATTATGAAATTTATTATAATTAAACTGATAAATATGAACATTTCGGTGCACATACAAAATGATTAAATAAGTTTATACTTTATTGATTTCGCATGGACAAACAAAACTCTTGAATATGAATATGAATACAATATGAAACATTGTGTGCGTGGGGGGAAAACAGAACAGTTTTTATTTTTCCTCTTTTATATACGCTTTAAGTAGGAAAAAGTCTATTAACAATGTGCTGAAGCTTGTGAAAGAGTTGTAGACACCCAGAATAGACTTATATGTATATATTCTATCTCTAAGTCTGTATGTCCACCGCCAAACAAGAGGTGCGAGTTCGAATCCCGCTCATGCCGATAGGCGTGACCCTCCTAGAAAAGCTAGGTTGTGGCGTAGGACTTGAAATCCGTCCACGTAAAAAAGATCTTCAATGAAGGAAGCAGAGAAAAATACAAAAAGTGCTTCAGGTTTTGACCCAATGTTATGGCCATATAATAATAACAATAAGTCTGTATGTGAGTCCCTCACACAATTGATGGTCATAGAGGTCTTTTGTTCACTTGTCAGAAGCGGTAGAAGCGAACCACTATATAACTGTCATTCCACTAAGTTTAAGTTCTGCTCATATTTCCCATGTTTTTAAAGCTATGGCATTTAAATTTGTAAAACACTTAAGATTGTTTTATATCTAATATTCCACCAAATTTCAAGAGAATCGGTCGCTAAAAGATACTTATGCATCACCCACAAATCATTCCATATTATCTTATTGTGCTATAAGCCGGCTGAACCGAACTGTCGCTTGAGTTTAGATTGTTAGATCGAATCCTTTGTCAATTCCATATACACCACAACTTCAAAAAGAGTATGAAATCGTCGTCGAGCCAAAGATAATATCATATTTTTCTGCCTACATCGTCGAGAACATGGAACATACATAATTAATAGAAATATGCAAGATACAAATGCGAAATGTGAACAAACTGGCAGCTGAGGCAATTTTCTTTGGGTGTCATTAAATTGAAAAATATGTATAAAAATATATATCTATATTGTATATATATAGTATATATAGCTGCGCATATATGTATATATACAAATTTAGATAGATCGAAATAGTTGGTGGGTCTGTGCGAAACCAAAAATGGCTTTGGTGTACGGGATTTATGCGTACCTGCGCTGAGATTTAATCGAGAACATATTATCCCGATCGGCTAATATGGTAACTGCCAGATCGTCCTGCATTATAGAGGGTATCATATTGAAGAAGCTGTGCACACGCGGCAGCGACTGCGATGAGGCTGAGTTTTTGTTCAACATTTTGAATATATATATATATATATATATATATATATATGTGGACACACACACACACACAAACACACAATAAAATAAATAATAATAATAAAAAAAAGATATATATATCTATGAAACACTAGGTCATTAGAGACCACAGGCTGGGACCCTAGGGATCCCCGTGTAGAGTTTTGGCTATGTTTTGAGAACAGTTTGTTTTCTATGCAATTTTGAAAAATTCCAATTCCAATTCCAATTCGTATTCCGATTCAAATTCAGTTTTGATTTTGATTTGCACTTATCGGTTGGCTTTTCGAACGGTATCGGTTAAGACGATTTTCCACGATTGCGCGCTGGCCGAGAATGAGCGCGTCCCGCGGCGTGGCCAGCGAAAATACAAAAACTCAAAACACAACACAAACGCTCAGGAATGAAAAATAAGAAAAATTATAGTAGAAATCACGACAGCAGCGACGCCAGCGACGACGTCAACGCCAGCGTCAGCGTCAACAGCGACAGAGACTGCGACGGACACCGGAGTGATAGACAGCGGGCGGAGCCGGGCGCTACGGGGCCGGTCGGTCGGTCGGTGCCATCAGCTGAGCAACGTAACGTAAGAAACAAATTATTTTCAACTTAAAAAAAAACAGCACAAAAAATATAAATAAATAAAATTAAATTTGTGCCCGTGTGTGTGTGTGTGTGTGTGTCATTTCATTTTCATCATTTGAGCTTGTGTGAGATTTTGATACCCTGCAAAATGGCCATAAAAAGGGCATGCTAAACTGGAATATATATAATATAATATATATATAATATACACAAGTAACAACGATTGTGTATTATTATTACTATATGGCAATAACAAACATATTGGATCACTGCCTGAAGCACTATTTGCCTTTGTTTCTGCTTCCTTCGCTGAAGAACTGTTTTTTACGTGGATGGATTTCAAATCCTACGCAACAACCTACTTTTTCTAAGAGGGTCATACCTAGCGACATGAGTGTGGCTCGAACCCACAACATCTTGTTTGGCCGGAAGCCCAATGTGTGTATAAAATGCAGAAATTCAATTTTCAGCACGTTTTTCTGCCGTATTAAAATGTTTCTGAAGGTTTTGCATAAACCAATTGTAAGATAGAGCTTAATATGTTATCGATAGTTATTACATTTAATGTTTTTGACTGTTTTTGCCGAATTTGAGTGTACTAGAACAGTTCCAATATTTTCCTCAAAAACGACTTGTTACTTTAGCAAAAGCTTCTTATTTTTATCTAATTTTCTTCAACTAAAGTATCAAATCTGTCGATTGGATATAAAGATTTTTAAGAAACTTTGCGAAACTGTTGTTAGTGACTATAGAGGATTTTTCATTTCGATAACATTTTCGAATTTCAATTCGATAGTTTTTAAGTAAATTTTCGATACTGTTAATCGAATATTGGAAACTTGCATGGCACTACCGAATTTCAATGTAGGACATTCGATAGTAATGAAGGGTAAAAAACATTTATCATATCAATAACATTACTGCTGGAGGGTCAAATCATAGGAAACCATTCGATATTGTCCTTTGTCTTATTTCTAACAACTAGCGAGTAGTTGTCAATAGTGACCAAGTCCAAAGAAAATTTATCATATAGATAACATTACTGCTGAAGTGTGAAATCAATCAATTAAATATTTGTGTTAGGAATTTTAATGTACTACTAAGTTTTGAAACAATCTTTGGTCATATTATTTATTATATTTTTGGCATAGTATTAGATACTCTTGAGAGTAAAAATCTATGATAACGTTAATTTCAACCATAGACAAGTTATCGATGATAGTAACTATCGATATTATTAATGCCAAAATAGCGAAAGTTTTGCTATACATACATATTTACCGGCTTCAACCTATGCAGTACAACAGCAAGGAGAGTAAAAATCTATGATAACGTTAGTTTCAACCATAGACAAGTTATCGATGACAGTAACTATCGAAATGATTAATGCCAAATAGCGATAGTTTTGCTCTCAGGTTTCAAGCAATGCAGTACAACACCTGTTTTCCATACCCAAAAATTTACAGGGTATCTGCACTGTCGGTTACTTGTATTTGCCACCTTTTTTGCGCGCGTAAGTTTTTCGCTTGCTTTTCATCTTTTAAAATAATAAAAACATCTACAACAACAACAACAGCAATATCTACAAACCGACACAACATGAACATTTGTTCAATTATTGAATTATACAGGGTATAAAAATGTTCATATATGACAAAATGTAGCAAGCAAAATATATGGTAGACAAATAATAATATGGGATAACCGCTAATCATTTATGTAAGAAGGCAAAACATGGTGTTCAAACATGGCCGAAATGAAACACCCTGTAAATCCCTGACATATCCAATGTCCGGCAAGGCAAGCGAGCGTCCTTGCCTGACATAACACAACGGCAAACAACAATAAGAAGCGCACGAACAACATCATCATTATCATTATCATTATCATTATTATTGTCATTATTATTATACTTATTCGTCTTATTATTATGAACATCCTCATTCTCTTTCTCATCCTCATCATCATCAGCTTTTCAGTAAAATTTGTGTGCTTCCATTTGATAGTCTATTTTTTCAAATGGGATCAGGGTATAATAGTTTTGTTGGAATGTATGTAACAGGCAGAAGTAGGCGTGGCAGACCCAATCAGTTTTCATTCTTGATCAGCATCTGTAGCCGAGTCGATATAGTCCTGCAGAACTGCAGAATGATATTTCCCAAAATTTTGATACACCCCTCCTTTTTCGCGGAAAGTGACGAAATGTGTATAGCCGTCACAATTTTTACGCTGGAGTCATAAAATTTGGTATGCGAGTGTCCATAGACACTATACACAAAGTGACATCAAAAAATGTTTTTCCATCCCAATTTGGTCCCCCCTAAATTAAATAAGTGCTTATATATTCTACAATTCTTATCGCAATGGTTTGAATTCCGGAATATATATTTATGACGATGTCGTCAATTAATCTTTAAAATTTCAGAACGATCGGATCCTTAACACCGATGTTATAAGACTCAGAATTGTCCGAAAACAGGCAAAATTGGGAAAAGGTGAAAAATACATTATGCTACCTGGTGCCTAAATGTTTAGAGCTAGATGCACGAAATAGGGCGTTAAGGCTTGCATTGGATATGCACAAATTGCATTTTCTCAAATTTTGGATGCTACGCCCCCTTCACCGGCAAATCAAAAAAAATTGATAACAGGTGTAATTTGGATTTCAACCAAGATTTTCAGCACACCTATTTTGGATAATATTTCAAACTTAGTGTGAAAATTTCAAGTTGATTGAATTATAAACACCGAAGTTATTAGCAAAAGAGTGTAAAAATTCACCTATGGGAAAGGCGCCGACTTCAACTCACGGTGTATAATGGTATAAGTGTGCATGTCCGTGTCTGTGTGAGTGTATTAGGCGAATGTAATGGTATTCCTCGACTGGGATCAGGGTATACCCGCAGTCGAGCACTCTCGACTGCTGCGCTCTATCTTGTTTTGCTTCTTTCTTCTATCTTTTTTGCTACCTTTCAATTTGCTACACGCAAAATTAATTTCAATTCTCACTCAGTCCACCTCCCCCCCAACCCCCCTCCCCCCGCGGCGCGTATCTGGCTATCTTTGTCACTATCGCTGTCTCTATCGGACTGCAGCTGTCTCTTTCTAGCGTACTTACCTACGCTAATGTTTAATAAATTCTCTACTCAAATTGCCATTTGGCCAGCCTTCGGGCGATCTCCATATGTTTGTTGTTGTGTGTCTTGTTGTTGTACGCTTATTACATAAGTACACACACACACACACACACACGCCCAGTAAGTGTATCTGTGTGTGGGTTAAAAAGAGGGAGAGAGATGTAAATATGCATATTTGTATCTTAACTACTGCCGATTATTTTTAATATCTTCTCGCAGGTTACACGTAAATGAGGAGCGCACACGTAATTCTAATAATAATTTCGAGAAAAATTTTTAATTTAGCTAACCCACTTGTGTTGTTGTTGTTGTTGTTGCAGCCACTTAAGCAAGTCAAACAGAGACAGCAACAATATACCCATATCCCCCAGAGACCCCGAGCATAACACAACATTACTCATACGCAGCGTGAGCCAACGTCATATGCAGCCGCCGCACAGCACAGCACAGATTTTAATTCTAATTTCAATTTTAATTTCAATTTTAATTTTAATTTCAATTTCAATTGAGCTTCATTCGCCTAGCCATAATATGTAGGGTATAATCGTTTTGTTACAATCTATGTAACTATGGCGTGGCAGAACACATAAAGTATTAAGCATTTTTATACCCTGATCCCAAGTTGAAAATTCGTATGAAGGGTATAATAAGTTTGTGCAAATGTATGTAACAGGCAGAAGTATATATATTCTTGATCAGGATCAATAGCGGAGTGGATTTAGCCATGTCCGTCTGTCCGATCGTCCGTCTGTTTGTCCATCCTTGTGAACGCATTGATTTTCAAGATTATAAGAGCTAGAGACTTCAAACTTGGCACGTAGATCCGTGTAGACAATACACATATAAAGTTCGAAGATTTCGATGAAACCACGCCCCTTCACCCGATAATCGATAAAAATGATTTTCGATAAAATGGCCAAACCTTTGGCATTTATAGAGCTATCAACACCAAATTCGGTAAATAGGGTCATGATTAGAAACTGCAGAATGGAATTTCCCAAAATTTCGATACACCCCTCTACTTTCCTGGAAAATGACGAAATGTGTATAGCAGCCGCAATTTTAATGCTAAAATCATGAAATTTGGTATATAAGCGCTTATAGACACCATACATAAAGTGGCATCCAAAATTATTTTCTATCCTAATTCGGTCCCCCCTAAATTAAATAAGTGCTTATCATTTCTACAGTTCTTATTATAAAGGTTCGAATTCCAGAATATGTATTCATTCATAATCAATGTTATAAGCGATTCCTAAAAATGACTGATCGGATCATAAACACCGAAGTTATAAGACTAAGAAGTGGCCGAAAACGGGCTAAAATGCCAAAAGGTGAAAAATGCATTATGTTACCTGGTGGTTAAGCGTCATAAGATTAGGGTATCTCGTTGTCGACGAGCTCTCTAAACTCGTTACGTATCTTTATACTGTCTTCAAAGAATAGAGTTTATTCCTTTTATGCTGAAGTTTGTAATGCAGCTTAAAAAGCGAAAATTATCTTCGGAATGGTGAAGAGAAATTTATTTGGCCCTATTCTGTCAGGCTGTTTCTGTCTAAGTTTTTGACCAATCATAATGAAACTTGGTACATAACTTCCTTTTGCTATTCCTCAGTATATTTGTCGGAATCAGATGAACAGGACCACTATTTTATATAAATGCCAAATAAACATGATCCAAGTCGTATTTAAGATTCTTTATTGTCTATGTTTCCATAATTCGAATTTTAAAAGATTTATATATCATTGCACATTCTTTTCATCTACTTTATAGATACTGTCTTTGGGTGAACTAACTAGAACGTCACACACTGGGTTAAGTGTTGCGTAAAGTTTTTATTAGGTTGAAGATTCGCATCCCCTTTTTGTATATTTCTCAAAATAGACTCTATTTATTAGCACATATTTCGCTCCAACTTCGATAAGAGTATAATATCTTCGGCTTTCCCAAGATACTGTTAGTTCACTTGCTTTTTTTCCTATTTTTTTTTTTTTGGACTTTGGGGCCCGCCCACTGCGTCACTTAACCCACTTGAATGACGAAAGTGCCGAGTGGCGAGTGGCGTTGCATTCAATAAACAAAAGTCGGGGTACTCATATGTACTTATAGTTATACTCATGCCCCCAAACACCCATTCACCCATACACCCATAGAGCTATACACCCATATCCCCATATCCATACCCATTGAGATACTCGAACTCATTGCCATTCTGCGCATCTTTCAAGCAACACTGTTTGGCGCGTGACGGGGCATCGGGTCAGCCCGGAATGAAATCTCGTGACTGACGGGGCGCTACTTGAGAAGTGACTGTTGAAAATTGTTTATAAATATCTGTATATATATAGAGCGATATATACATGATACTATTTATGCTGCAGAATATGCAAAACTTTGTGTAGTTTTAAGATTTTATTTATGTATTTCTTTCCTTAAAGCTTCAATATGAGAGCTTTAGTGCGGAAGTGCATACATAGCCAAAATGCTCACAAGAAAGTAGAGAAGAGAGATATATATAGATAGAACGAGGGAAAGCGCGGGAAAGGAAAGTAGCATTAGAGCTCCGAGCAATATAATTTTCCACTGACGTCTGACAAAATGCAACTCGGAGCACAATTGAAAAATCAAATATTTCTCAAGAGCGTCAGCTTTTGGAGTGAAAATCTATGCACATATTGAAACAGGAAAATGCCGTAAAATGTCTCCGATAAATACTGCAAAATGCAAAGCAAGTCCTTGACATATGCTAGGGGAAGGGGGGTCTGCATTTCGTATTATTCATGCATTGAAAATGTCTTCGAATTGAAGTTGGAAAAGGTTAGGAAGAGTTTTAGTCATGTTCCAATCAATTATGCTTAAAATATACACAGCTTGACTTACGAGTGTCTACACGAGGGTTGCTATTTATATTTCTTGCCTAAGTCATTTTCGGACTTTCTAACTTTTTTAATCCTACACCACAACCTAGTTTTTCTAGGAGGGTCATGCCTATCGACATGAGCGGCACTCGAACTCGCACCTCTTGTTTGGCGGGTCAGTGCGCTATCCACTGGTCCTCCAAGGCCCCTAATTCTCGATTTTGCTCAGCGAAATCTTTTATCCAGATCGTTCAAAAAACAGCTTTGTGCCGCAAAATGCGGATGTTGTACGAGAAACAGCATGGAATTGGAGAATAGGCTTACTTAAAGCTTAGCTTCTAACACTCGAGCCCTCACCAAGGATTTGTTCTAAATGAAGCCAAGTCCAGTCACATAACCTTCGTTATCAGAAGAAAATGCTATGCTACGAATAACCTAAATGGTATGACACTACCAGCTTACAGACAGAAGACCAAGCCCTAGACAGAAGAATGACTTGGTCTAACCACATCAGCACCCAAAGAAAACTCACTCACGGCTAAGTCGGAGGAATACAGTGCTGCTATATAAACCAACACCGAGGGTTATCTGGGCGGATGACATTCCATTAGGAGAAACGACTTCAAATTCTAAAACTAAAATCCATCGGAGATTGCAAAGCAAAAGTCTGCGCCAAAGACACCTATTACGGAGGTAATACTAAGTCAGAAGCATTTCCACAGACCTCAACAGGCTCGGACATATTCTATAACACCGTTGCCTTAAAGGATTCCAATACATTTTCCTCACTCGCCAACCAATCTAAAACTAACAACCCTGTCAGATCACAGCCGGAAGCACTATTTGCCTTTATATCTGCTTCCTTCATTGAAGTTATTTTTTTATGTGGATAGATTTTAAATACTACGCTACAATCTGGTTTCCATATGAGGATTATGAACCCTCAACCACTTGTTTGGCGGAACAGTGCGCTATCCACTGTTATGTATATGGTGATATATGTATCTGTATATGGTGAAAAGTTGTAGTATCGTCAATAAATAATTATTATAATTAAAAAAATAGATATTCATGAGACAGTGAGAGTATACAATCTTCTGTATTGATAAAGCCAAATATCTGGAATAGCTTGAATGTGTTGAAAACAAAAAAACGTCATAATATATTGTTGCTTTTAAATACTTTTAATTTCACACAGAGAATTACTGGAGATGAGTTTTTTCCCCATTTTTTTTGGTTGTGTGGGAAATGCCATTTGATGAAAAGTCCATGAGTCCATGAGTCCAGGGCAATGAAACGCGCAGTGAAAAACATGTAGACACAGACAGCAAGTGGAGCACAGACATGTATATATACTCTATACACATAGACATATACATATATATATATATAGTATATATAGTATATTTTGGGTGTGATTTGCATTGGGCCACATTGGGCGAAATTTTTGGTGGGTTTTTTTTTTTTGCTTTTTTGGCAACGACAACGTCAACGGCAATTGAGGCGGTAAATTTAATGCGCGAAAAGAACGTATTTCATTTGCTTTGACTTATTTCGATGTCACGCTGCGTATGAATAATATGTATGTACATTACGTTGCGTTACGTTACGTTACGTATATTACGTACAACGCCAACGCTGCATGTGGCAACTGACAACTGGCAACTGGCAATTGGGGGGGCATAGGAGATGTTGCCTCAGGCTGCGGCGCGGCAACTGATTGAATTTTGCCAACGACATTTCTCTGCGGTCAAAAAGCAGCCGACTGACCGACTTTTTCGTATCGGATTTATCATATATTCAACATATATATTCAACATTTTCTTTATATGCACATTATTATTACGATTTTATTTCGGGTGGCACAGGAAATAGGAAATGTTTTTCATATTTAAATTAGCTGTGCGCCGTCGTCGATGTCGATTGTTGTTGTTCTTGACGATTTTCGCAGTGTTTTTTGGTTTGGGGATCAATAAGTAGCCCCGGGGGTTTTGGTGCTGAGAGTTGTTAAATTTATCATGAAAAATACCAAAGGTATTAGATGACAGATTTGCCTGGGGGGAGAGCAGCTTAGCTTAACATGTTTCAAGGAATAAGCTTTAAGGATTCTTTTCTCCTGTGAAAAGCGAGGAAATTTGTTAAGAAAAATTGTTGCAATTCGTTCAGGCAAAAGTCCTAGTGTACCGTTATAAGCCTCATGGGGGGGGAAACGGATTGACTTGACATTTTTTTGGGGTTAGAAAATTAAGGAAAGGGCGCTGAGCTGAGAAATATGTTGAGTAAAGTTTGATGCTTTGGTTCTGTTCCACTGATATTAAAATCTGGCGGAAAACAGCTCAAACGATTTTGTTAAGCGTTTTTGAATTTTGGATTGTTGATGGAATTTTTTTCTTTGGCCTTCAAAATAGTTCTGTTCATGTTTTTCGAAGAGACAACAGAATAAGATAGATAGGGGCCGCAGTGGACCAGTGGATAGCGCACTGCCCCGCCAAACAAGAGGTGCGAGTTCAAGTCCCGCTCATGACAATAGGCATGACCCTCCTAGAAAAACTAGGTTGTGGCGTAGGATTTGAAATCCACCCACATAAAAAAAAGTTCTTCAGTGAGGGAAGCAGAAATAAAGGAAAATAATGCTTCAGGTTTTGACCCAATAGGGTTGTTATGGCCATATAATAATAATAAAGCAATAAGATTTAAAGAATTTTTGTATATTGAAAACTCAGAAACTTGTTGAAAAGATTTCGTTCAGCCGAACAACTTTCGTAAGTTTTGAAAAAGATACTGTTCCACTGCTATTTTAAAGTTTGATCAATTCTATTTGGGCCTTAAAATTTTGTAAAAATGTAATAACTTTTGCGATTGTTTTTCGATCCTCCCAACATTTTTGTATATTTGACAATAGACCCCGATGGGCCCCCTATTCAGCGCCTTTCTTTAATTGCGCCAACGACGACGACAACAATGATGACTGGGTATAAATTCGGTGAATTCTGAATTGTGAATTGAGTGACACGCGGAATATCATGTGAGTTGTTTTCCCCATTCAAAGTGACGTGACAAACGAGTTGCACACTCATCTGTGCAAATGTCAAAATATTTCGGTTTCTTCTTCTTCGTTCTTTATTTTTTTTGGGAAATTCTCGACGTTGTGTGAGTGTTTCAGCATAAGAATAATACCTAATGAAATAGTTCCGAGAAACAACAGAGAACAATGAATGAGTGATATGTGGGCTAATATATCATATCATATATGGTATTTCATATTATATATAATAAAATATTTGCTTTGAAATATTTATTTTTTGCACAAAAATGTCTGTGACATTTTCGTAAAAACTCTTTGACTTGAAATTTAATATAAATTCTTGTAAATTGGAATACGAATTTAATAGGAGAGCAAAGATTAGCTTCAGCGAGCCGAAGATTCTATACTCTTATCGAAGGTGGTAATGAATACTAAATCGGTCGATGTACAACAAATACGATAGAAATATTCTTTTTATTTTGGTATAACTTTTGTGTTTATTAAACGATCGATATGAAATTTTGTGGATTCAAAGAAAATAGTAAATTTTAAAGGTATGTAAAATTTAAGGGCAATAGCTCAATAAACATAGGGTATATGAGCGTGACTTTCAGTTCTATGGCACTTATATAATATGAGTTCGATGCCAGTTTCATTAGGATAGTCAAGCGTCTAATTTGAGTCACCCAGACAGAAAAAGAGAGGAACAGACAGATGGATAGATGTACGGATAGATGAATTTGAACCATTCCATATTCATTTATGGGGCAGATATGTATTACATGTATTGAATACGATATGTTATGGTCCGAATATGTATATGGCACGACCAATTTCCATACAAGCAGATGGAGATGTTCAAATTTCTTTCTGCTTCCTGACCATTTCGGGGAAAATACTTGGTTCCGTTTTCTAAACATGACAGATCTCAGGACCAATTGAATTTATTATAACATTTTCTTCGAAAAGAGTATATAAATATTATTATCATTATTTATGCCTAATTAATCTATATTAAAGCATTATAGTTATATGTTTTTATATATATAATATAATATATCATTAGGCTAAGACTTTACAAACAAAGCTAAAAGCATAAGAAAATAATAAGCTTTAAAATCAAATCAAAGTAAAAGTTTTCAAAATTTCTGCATATAAAATAGCGTCAAATTATTATATATCCAATTGTTTACTGCTGGCAAATTATAATCGATAAAATCTAGGATTTTGGGTATTACAAAATAGATAAAAACAAAGACAAGCAACAAATTTTTGAACTAAAAAACGAGCAAAGTGCATGAAACAGGCAAAAGCAAGCAAATGAGAAAGAGACAATGATAGTTATGTTAGTTATAAAGAAAGTGCAAGATCAAGTAAGAGAGACAGCAAGACAACAAGAGAGAGACAGTAAGATAGATAGAGAGAGAGACAGAGAGACAGAGAGCGATAGAAACTGGGTATACGTACGATCTGTCAATGAGTATAGAGGCCTCCTGTTCTTTAAACCTGCAAAAGGGTTACAATAATAAACAACGATAATAGTACAAATAACAATCATGAGAAATAGTTTAAGTTTAAGATAGTCAATCTAGACATTATATAGAATGATAGATAGATAGATAGATATGTAGATAGATAGATAGATATATAGATAGATAGATATAAAGTTAAAACGAGTACGAGTACAAAAAAAAAACACAAGTATCGATTATTATACGTAACAATTTGCAGCAAACAACAATTAAAATAAAATTCAAAATAAAAAAAAATTTTTTTTGGAATTTTTTTTGAGAATTTTTGGCTAATTTTAGTTTAATAATTGACGCTTATTTTATTGTCTAGCAAAATGTAAGTTAAAAGAAATCAAGAGAAATTTAATAGATGCAGGGGTGTGTGTGTGTATCTATGTGTGTGTGTATCTATGTGTGTGTATCTATGTGTGAGTGTATCTATGTGTGAGTGTATCTATGTTTGAGTATCTTTGTGTGTGTGTATCTAT
>JBANCY010000516.1:0-29445 GCA_037040045.1 Phorticella flavipennis | reverse complement strand
ATTCTATATTCTATATTCTATATTCTATATTCTATATTCTATATTCTATATTCTATATTCTATATTCTATATTCTATGTTCTAAGAAAAACTATGCCTTTTGTTAGTTCCTAAAACTGACATATTCCCTCAGTTGAGTTTTAAAGCTGTTAGCCTAAAGTTTTGAAACGGATTAATGCTCTTCCGGTTCCGACATCGCACTTAGCGAGTGCATTATCATATTTTGACTCGCTGAACACGGGTTCCATTGATTTATTTTCCAAATGGCGAACGGAACGTGGCAGACCATGGATTAATTAGCGAAGCTGGTGGACATTTTTGGTAGAGAGTCTGCCCGTGTCCGTGTCCGGGCGCCAGGAGTGCCCAGGGTGCTGGGACTTTGTGTGGCTGAAAGTTTAAGTCAATTTTAGCTGGCAACCGAAATGCCAACAAGTTTTCCGTGCTCCATCCTCCATCCTCCATCCTCCGTACTCCGTGCTCCATCCTCCGTGCTCCGTCCTCGGTTCCTGGTTCTCCCGTAGCTTCTGGAGCTGTGGTTAAATTCAATTGTCGTTTTCATGGTCTGTCTCACAATTACGAGTGAAAATTAAAAACTTTGTTGCTTTGTTGCCTCAGCACATTGTGGCATGTGGGTAATGCAAATTCGAACAACTTTTCCACTCCCCCTCAATCCCTCTGTCCCTCTAGCCCGCTATCCGGCTATCTCTTTCCATCTGGCTGCTTTGCATTGCCACGCCATCTCTTTCCTTTTCCAATTGAGTCTCGGATTATCTGAATATCTGGTGTCTGACTTCGAAATGTCTGCATAGTTATGCGAAACCAGCATCGGCATCGGCATCCAGCATCGGCATCGGCATCAGGAGCAGTCATGGGCAAAAGTGAGTGCGATTACTCCGACTTTGAATGAACGAACCCCCCGCTGACCGCACAATCTTTTCCACTTTTCCCAACTTTCGTCTCAAATATGTCCATGCTCGGGCGCCGGGAGCAGAGACGCGTTACTTTTGCCTGTATTTTGATTCAATTTGCAAACCAAACCACAATATACTCAAAATAGTTGAAATACTCAGAAATGTGATGGAAAACAAAAGAATATTTTATGGTTTTTCCAGGTTTGATTAACTTTACGAGCAGAAAGCATGGAACAATTTAGTCAAAAAAAGTCATATTGTAGCCATTATAGGGCATTGTCTTGAGTGTATCTGCTAGTCTAGAGGCCGAGTTTAGATTTTTCGGACTTCTTATACTCTTTTTTGGAAGTAAATAGAATATTCACTTTGTCCGAAAGTTTGGAATGCAGTGAAGGAAATGTCGGAGACCCCCAAAAGTGATATTTAAAATGGTCAGGAGAACAAAATAAATCGATTGAGTCATGTCCATCTGTCTGTCCGTCTGTCTGTACGTCTGTATGTATCCTTCAGTTTTAGAGCTATCAAAATGAAACTTGGTTGTCATTAGCGCTATCTGCGAAAAGAGTATAAAATCTCCGGCTTGCCGAAGATAGTCCTTCCTTACTTGTTTTTGTTTGTAATTCATTTGGTGTCTATTGCTAAGCCACTTGGACACGGGCCGAAAGTAAAACGACCCTTGAAATGTTCAGCTTTGAGTCTCCGAGAGGCTGCCACCTTGTCACGTTGCCGCGTTGCCACGTTGCCAGCAGAGTTGGCCAACTATTCCAGCTATTCCACAACAGTGTGGCTGAGATTAAATGCCAAGGGGCAATCAACGCATGCCAAGCGTCTGTCAAGTGTCCACAGAGCCGGGCTATAAAAGGCGACCAGATCAGTTCCTTGGCTCTGTCTCTCTGTCTCTCTGTCTTTCCGTCTGTCTGTCTGTCTCTCTGTCTGTCTGTCTGTCTGTCTGTCTGCCCCATTGTGTAACTGTCTTTTAGTAGCTGTGTCATCGAAACGTTGACCACACAGCAGGCAAATCAGTAGGCAACCTACTGGAATTCCAAGCAATACTTTGACATTTCATTTTAACCAGACGCACCCTGTCATTGGCATCATCAGTTCGACTAGAAAAGCAATTAAATCGAAGACTTGTTGCAAATCCCTCCGATTCGATGATTCACGCCCTACACCACTGGCACACCACGGGCACCAGAACAGGCCTATTTTGAGCATCGACCGAGCTGGAACCTTGAGCCAAACTGCGTCCATTCGGATGTGGGACGACAGCCGGAGCTGACCAATAATGCGGCTTGGCTCTTGGCTCTGTTGTTGTCATTTCAACATCTGCAATGAATTTGTTTGTGCTCCATGGTCCGTGCGCCACGCCTACAACGCCCACAATGCCTACAACAGCAACAACTTTGTGCGAATTCCTTGGGTTCTGCCTTTGCATTCACTTCGATTGGCCAAAACCGGCAGAAGCGAGGCGTTTGCCCAGCATGTGACGCTATGTGGGGGCCGTAAGGAGCAGATCCAACCGACGGAAGAAGAAAAATTTTAAATTTAAAAATTTCAAACTTTAAATGCGAATCCCACTAATGTCGATAGGCTTGGCCCTCCTAGAAAAACTAGGTTGTGGCGTAGAACTTGAAATCCACCCACTTAAAAAAAAAAAGTTCTTCAGTGAAGGAAGCTGAAAAAAAGACAAATAGTGCTTCAGGGTTGGGGGTTGTTATGGCCATATAATAATAATAAGTAATTAGCATCTCCATAATGAGACGGAATTGGATTGGGATTGAGATATTACAAAAATGTAAACTGGCGTTAATGGACGTTCAGTTCATCCTTTCAGATCTTCCAGCTTTATGCATAACAACCCTGTCGAGTCAAAGCCTGAAGCATTACATTCCTTTATTTCTGCTTCCTTCATTGAAGAACTTTTTTTATGTGGGTGTATTTCAAATCCTACGCCACAACCTAGTTTTACTAGGAGGGTCATGCCTATCGACATGAGCGGGACTCGAACTCGCGCCTCACAGTGCGCTATCCACTGGCCCACCGAGGCCCCAAGACACTCATTATTATAGAATATTATAGCTCCAGCTATAGAGTATTTCCCATTCGATACGAATTGGAAGAGAAACTTCTGCTTTTAGTTATCTTTTTATTGAATTTTGCTTTTTTCTCGTTCTCATTTGCGCTTGTTATTGTTGGGCATACTTGACTGAGTAAGCAAATTGTTTAAGATTGACAGCTGCTCGGACAAGGGGCGTGGCTTGGGGGCGGCGGGGAACTAACGGAGGCGCGTTATACCATTATATGGTTATGCTCTGATACCATTTTATGGTCCGAGGACCGCAGTCCACGGTCACTTGTACCCAGAATCCATGTGATTTGAATGCTGTAATGAGGCCAGTGCCAGAGCCCGGCCGGAGGCAACACGCGGGGGCCTGGGACTGGGCCAGGACCTGTGCCCGGGGCTGGGCGTGGGTCTGGGTCTGGGTCTGGGTCTGTGAGTGAGCAAATGGGCCTCTGCCTGCTGTTCCCTGGGCCTGGGCCTGGTCCTGGGCATGGGCTTGTGCATGCGCCTGGAAGTGTTTGCTTGAAGCCTGCAAAGTTGCCAATAAATTTCAATGCAATGATTCATCACTTTGTAGTTGTTGTTGTTGTTGAACTTGAGCGGCGGAGGCGAAAAACAATGCGGAAAAAAGTTGGAATGGAAATCTAACGCCGAGTTTTCCGAGTTTCCCGGTTTACGCGATAATCAGGCAGGCGAATCGGCAAACTGGCAAACTGGCAAACTAACAGGCTGCAGTCCAAACCATTTAAGCCCTTTGCCATTTACACAATTTGCCAAAGCAATCAAAGGGAATGCCTCATGCCTCATGCCGCAAGTCGGTTGACAGGATGCCACGGCATTTGGGGCACCATTAAACAGACTGATAAGTTTTGAATTATGGCCCGAGCAGCCGCAAGTTGACTGCAATATCGCCAACAAGTGCGTGTCCTCAACTTGCCACAGTGGCACAGTGGCACAGGGTGCACACACAGCGCCTGCAACATTGGGGCAACAACACACGGCCATTCCCCCTGCCAGCCATGCCCAGCCGGGGCGGAGCAACAATCGATTTTCTCGGCTTAAGTCAAGTAAGACTCAACCTTAAAAACACGCTTAAGTTTTATTGTATTCCAATCTCATTAACTTCTTTTATTATTATTTGTATTTTGTTCATCCGCCCTTCTACGCTTCCGCCCATCCGCCCATCCGTCCTTGCCCCCACCCTTGCTCCGGTACCCCATCTAAGGATCTCTCACACTCCTCCCCACGTCCCGAAACCTCCAGAATCCTCTATCGCCCTCTTTTATTCTACGTATCTCTGCTCATTCCGTCCGTGCTTTGCTCCAATTTACGCTTTGGGCTTGTCCCTTTTGCTCGCGCGGCTTAAACAGTGGGACAATTTGCCAATTTAACAGGCAATTTGTTCGCCCATGCAGCGAAGTATTTTATTTTGCCAATTGGACACTTCCTAAAAAATTCGGCTAAATTCCGTTTTGTGCAGGATTACATATAAGGACGAGTCCCTCTGCACATCACAGGGTCTGCATGCATGTGCACGCGGACTATTCACAGATTGAGGTCTCATTAACCGTCCCGAAAATATGTTTATGAATAATCTAAGAGCAATATAGTTTATGTTGAATTATATCATTCGATTTTTTTCTATCATATTAAGTATAGATTGAATGCAGGGACAGCAAATTATTGATGTAAGTTTAAGAAAAATTAATGCCCCAAAAGGCTCAAAAAAGAGTAAGAACAAGATAAAGTGCTGCACTCGAGAGTGCTCGACTGCGGGATACCCTGATCCTAGTAGAGGAATACGGTTATATTCGCCTAATACAGTCACACAGACCCAGGCACACACATATATACCTACGGTGAAGTCGTAGCTGCCTCAGTCGCCTTTCACATAGGTGATATTTCACACTCTATTGCGAATAATATCTGTTTATTATAGCAGATCGACTTTTAGTGTGAGTTCGAAACACATTTCAAAAAACACATGCTGAAAAGTACAAAGTAAGTACAAAGTACAAAGTACATCATCCATGCGGAGCTATATGCCTAATTTCGTGCATTTTTTACCATTTTAGCCATTTTTCGGCCACTTCTGAGTCTCATAACATCGGTGTTTATGATCCGATCATTCTTTCTAATGAGATACCAAATTGGGATGGGAATCAACTTTGGATGCCACTTTCAGCATGGTGTTTATGAGCACCCACATACCAAATTTCGAGACTCTTGCATTAAATTTGTGGCTGCTATACACATTTCGCCATTTTCCTGTAAAATTTTGGGAAATTCTGCACTTTCTAGCCATAACCTATTTACCGTATTTGGTGTCGATAGTTCTATATATACCATTTTATCGAAAATCGTTCTTATCGATTATCGGACGAAGGGGCGTGGCATTCGAAATTTGAGACAAACTCGCACTGCGTATGTTCTACACGGATCTTCATGCCAAGTTTGAAAAGCATCAGCTTATGTCATGGGTTGATTGGGCCCACTGTGCGGCGTTGGCAGCGCTTGACGCGTGTTACCAAAAGGAGAGATGTGCGTGTGTGCGTGTGTTTGTGCGTGTGTGTGCGTGTGTGTGTGCGTGTGTGTGTGCGTCTAAATAAAATGGCATGAAATAAAGCAATATCCTTCACTTATTTGACATTTTGGGGTAACATTAATGAGGCTTGTTGCTGTTGTTGTTTCCGCACATTTTTGGCATTTTGACATCGATGTTTTTTTGGCCGACCAGCGGGACGGTGGGCTGAGATTCGTGCTTATAGCTAGGGACTGACGTCAAATGCGCTGGGCGGACAAAAGCTGATTGCGCTGTGCGCTTTAAATTCAATAAATATGCCAATCTTATGATTAATGAACCCAAATGACGTGTCTGTCCATCGCAAACAGAATCGAAAATTAAGCAGATTTTCCTTAAGCCTGGCCAGCAACTAAGCCGCTTTCCCGCTGCCCGCTGCCCACTCCATGCACACACACACACACACACACACACACACACACACACACACACACAAAATTAGTCATCAAAGATGGCGGGAGTCGATAAGAGAGTCCTCCTCCTCCTGCTCCTCTCCTGCACCACTATAACACCCACACCACCGCACCGGCTCTTTAAAGCTGCACAAATTTCGCATTTTGATTACAACAGCACTTGGTTGGGTTCGGTTGCTGCGGTTTGTCTCCTTGCCAAAATCCCTGACATCATTAAAGGCCCAAACCTCTAAACCACTCAGCTGGTCCCTGGTTTTCTCAATATTCGTGGTGTCAGTCAACAGCAACAACAACAGCCGAACAACAACAACAAACAAACAAACACTGTTTGCATACACAGCCAGCTCAAATGTCTCATCAGCAGCACCATCATCATCATCATCATCATCATCATCATCATCATCATCATTATCAGCATACTCAATGTCATTCCCATTCTCATTCGCATTCCCAGCTTATTTCTGTTTTCATCTTCAATCTCATCGCTGGTTGTTTGCCTTTTGTTGCATTTTGCATACTGTACTTTGATTTGCATAATCTTAAGCTTCTGCACTCGCCATGGGATTTGAGAGAACACACCCAATATACAGGATGTTTCACACCGACCCACCGAAGCACCGCACTCAACACACCCATCCTCATCCGCATCCGCATCCTCATCCTCATCACTCGCACCACGCACCACGCACACAGTCAATATTTCAATGTTGTTCAATGCTGGGCTCAGCTTTCATTTGCGTCTTCCGACAATATAGTATATGGTAGATTCAACTGTGCAGAACGTGCCTGACCAACATTATTCATATATACTATATGGTATATCTAGTCGATTCCAACCTGACTACTCACTACACATGTTCCTTGCTCATCCATAAATAGACACTTACGAGCTGCTCTAATCCTTTTGTTGTGGATTTATGACATCCTCCATTCTCCAGCTCAATATCGAATCACACTTAAGAATCGTGTAAATAATTAATGCAGTTGTGTCCCAGGATTATACAGAGTATTATATCATAATTGCCAGAGTCGTGATTCACAGTTCACAAACAGTTCAATTGCACGTGTCAATCTCCTTTCTTGGAAACACTCACTCACTGCTCATTTGCACAGTGGTTAAATCCCATTTGTTGCCACACGAACTTTGAGGAAGAAAACCAACGGTGTTCAAGGGGGCTTCAAGTTGCAACATCAATAGTTATAATTGGTCTTAGCTTAAAGTCTAGTCGAAACAGTATAAAATGCAGAATCCCCTGTTAGGAAGCTTGTGATGTCATTTGTTATGACAACAACGTCCTTTTCGAGGAAGAATTCCATTATTATAAAACTTTTCTTCAAAACTTCATAGTATTTGTTTTCGGAATTGACTTCGTATCAACCATTTTTCATTGGGGTAAAAATATTTCAAATAATTTTAAAAGTATGTTAATTTACAAATGCTTGATGTTAAATCTAAGGTTACCCCTCAAAAATAAGCAAGCAACATATTCGAATGATGAAAAATTCTGGATGACTCTTTCAATCGAGACTCCACCGAAAGGATAGACTTTCTGTCTATCTGTCCATCTGTACGAACAGTACGCCCGATGATCGATAAAAACGATTTACGTTAAATTGGTAATAGTTTTGACATTTATGGAACTACCAACACTAAATTCGGTATATAAGGTCAAGATTAGACTCTGCTGAATGAAATTTCCCAAAATTTTGATACACCCATCCATTTTTCCGGAAACGGATGTGTATAAAATCTCACATTTTAAACAAGAGCTATGAAATTGGATATGCAGAAAGTGGCATCAAAACATTTTTTCAATCCTAATTTGGTTCCTTCTAAATCGAATAAGTGCTTATATTTTCGACATTCCTTATCATATTAAAATGAATTTAAAAATATATATTAAAGGCTATATTATAATGCAATCCCGATAATTTCAGAACGATCGGCTTATAAAAGTTGCCGAAATCGGTCTAAAAAGTGGCAATAGGTAAAAAATGCAATATGTCACCTTGCGGCTAAACGCTTAAAGCCAGAGGCAAATTTAATATGTAGGATGGCATAGATTATGTGCAAAATACGTTATCACAAGTCGAAAAATATTGATAACAGGCGTAATATTTTGATTTAAAACAAGATTCTTAAAGCACGTATTGGAATGGAATGGGTTTCACACTGAAAGTTTCAAATTCGATTGGATAATAAATACATAAGCTATTCGCAAAAGAGTGTATAAGGTCACATATGAGGAGTCCGACGCAGCCCCGACTTCAGCGCACGATACTTGCCATTCTGACTGTATTGCACAGTTGGGATCAGGGTATTTCATAGTCGAGCTCACTCGACTGGAGCTTTCTTCCTTGTATTCTTTTTTTTTGATATAGGAGCATAAACGTAACATTGACATAATTTCATCATATAAAACTAAAATTTGAAGAGGTCTTGGACCGAGATACATAATATATGAATATGTCAATTGAAGTGTGACTTTCATCGCCTGCTTCAAGCGTTAAATGATATTACTTTTGCCATGTGGCAGACCGGGGCTATTTGTTGTGTGGATGTGGCTGAGAGTCGGAGCGACACTTGTTGTGGCTGTCAAAGGGCCCAACAATGGCATGGAGGACACTGATATGGACAGGACAGATGCCTACTGGAAGAGGCACTCAAAGCGTTTTTGTTCTTCCTCGACAGAAGACCGAAGACAGAAGATAGAAGATAGAAGAGGGAAGAGCGTGAGCGCTGGAGCACTTGCCCACTCGCTACGCTGCGCTGTATGGTTAGCTGGTAAAGCCGATTAGTTGCCCAGGGGATAGGACAGCCGGATGGCTGAGGATGGGTCCTCCGGGTTGGGAGTGTTCCGGATGGTGCGGGGGGTGCGGGTGGTGCTTCAAGTATGAGTCGAGTGCGCTGAATGCGGTCTGTTTGCCAGTATGCTTGTGCCACATTGTAAAATATTTAGACGCCTCCATTGTTTTCTGTTTTCTGTTCCATGTTTTCATGCTCGACATGAAGGAGAACTGGCATGTTGGCTGTTGGCGGGGGGACACGGTATTACGCTATAATAGGGCGCCGGGGAGAGTTGGCGGCGGGTGTGTGTGGGTGTGTGGGTGTGTGGGTGCAGTGCGGGCAATCCCCTGGCGCATTCGGAAAATTTACTGAGCCATGTGCTTTGTTAGTTTTCAATCAAGAGTTGTTTATCAATGTTGCAAGCAACAAAAGCTAATGGCTAATAATAAGCGGGGCAGCTGCAACGTCATCGCAATGGAGGAGACACAATGGAGGCGACGCAGTGGAGGCGACGCACTGCAGCAGTCCTGGTGAACGGCATGAAATGAGCAGTGACAAACTGGGTTATGGCCCACTGCCAAATGCACGGCATTGGAAGGCGAGAAGTCAGCAGGTCAGAAAGGACAAAACGGATGTCGATTTTGCATGCCATCGCGTCCGACAGGTGGAGAAATACTCGAGACGCGCTCCCACCCGGGGAATTGAAAGGTACTCGGATTACATACGAAATATCATCGAGGAGTTGCAACAAATGAACTGAACACACACACACACACACACACACACACACACACAATATACACACTACACACACACCCTGGAATTCTCGCTATTTTCCCAAAGGTTTCAAATCGCGCAGCACGTTGCGTATACGCCACGTTGCCACATGGAATCACAGATGCAGCGCGTGTCTTTGGCCGCAACCAACGCATTTGGTTTACAACTTTGGCTCTTGCCCCAAATGCAACTGCCACTGCCACTGCCACTGCCACAAGAGCTTCCTAAAATCCACGGAAATACAAAATCCTCAACGTTTCGAGCACAAAACCGGGAAAATGCGCCACAATTTCACAACTTCTAACGCAAGACATGTGAGACGCACACACAAATTGTCACATTTATCGCTCGGATTTTGTATTTAAAGAAATCAAATATATATTTTTTGGATAATATGGTGAAATGTAACATTCTCTTTAATTTAATGTAAAAACCAAAGAGTGTTTTAAAATTTTTGAAGGCTTGATAGTGGAAAAGTGGAACATTTGTGAAAATAACCATAGTGTTTTTCCACAATATCCTAACTAAATGATCCAATAAGTCGTATCTTAAAGTAAACAGGACCTTAAAAAGATATAACATATCAGGAAGCTCTAGTCTGCGCTGCGTCAGGGGGCCTTTCCATGTGAGACCTTTTACACTCCTTGCCGAATAACTTCTGTGTTTATAATCCGATCCACTTGAAACTTTCAGTATAAGTTTAAAACATATTCCAAAATACCTGAATATCTTGTTTTAAATCAAAATATTACGCCTGTTATCAATATTTTTCGACTTGAAGGGGAGGGGGCATAGCATCAAACATTTGAGACAACGCATTTTGCGCATCGTCTATGCGATCCTACATAATAAATTTGACTCTGGCTCTAAACGTTTAGCAAGGTGATCGTTATAATTTTTCAGGTTTGGCTAACGACATAGTCATACACATACATTCTATAATTCGAACCATTATGATAAGGATTGTAGAAAATAAATGCACTTATTTAATTTAGGGGGGACCAAATCAAAAAGAACAAAAACTTTTTACATTAGGCTTATGGGCATCTCCATACCGAATTTCATGACTCTATTGGAGCGGTGTATTCAAATTTTGGGAAATTCCATTCTGCAGTTTCTAATTAAGACCCCATATATTTGGGTGCTGATAGCTCTATAAATGCCAAAGTTATGGCCATTTTATCGAAAAAAAATTTGGCGACTATCGGGCGAAGGGAACATGGCATCTAAAATTAAAAATTAACTTGATCTGCGTATGGTATATACGGATCTTCCCAGGAAGTTTGCACGCTCTAGCTCTTGTCGTTTCTAAGATCGGTGCGTTCAAACGGACAGACAACAGACGACGGATAGCTAGACCGACAGACAGACAGACAGACAGGGCTTAATCTACTCGGCTATTGATACTGATTGAGAATATATATATCTTCTGGAGTGTGGCACGCCTCCTTCTGGCTGTTACATACATTTGCACAAACTTATGATACCCTTTATACCAATTTTCAATTGGGATCAGGGTATAAAAAATTGCTGGTGTGGTAGGTTCAAGTTTCTATTTTCTGTTTTTTAAATTAATTGGTGATGAGAAAGGTAGAAAACCAATTGGTCTCATAGGACTAGTTTATAGCGCACTGTTCCGACAAGGAAAAGGTCGTGGGTTCGAGTCCCACTCATGTCGATATAATTTTAAATTCAGCCGCGTAAAAAAAAGGTTTTCAGTGAAGGAAGCAGAATTGAAAACAAATAGTTCTTCAGGCTTCGAGCCGATTGGGTTGTTATGGCCATCAAATAAGAATAATAATACATTAGTCCAGTTTTATGTGCTTATTTTAATGAAAGATTACTTAGGTATTGTATGATGGTTAAAAATTTTAAGAAGAAATTATTTATTAATAAATTCTATCGTGTCTTAAAAAGTATATTAGGCTTAAATTTTGAAAAAGTCGCAAATCAAGGGGTTTTATTCAAAGAATATTGAAGGCGTAATTTTGAAACTTTTCAAATTACCGTCAACTTTCTAATTTGTAGCTTTTAACGTTTGGCGTGTCAATCAATCAATTAAACCAAAGAAATCGTGATGTCTTGGGAAAACGTTGAAGAATGTCATAAGGGTGTCCAAAATATGTGCCAAGTGTTCTATTTGCAAAACTGTGGGCAAATTATAAGTTGTTCAATATAAGATAAGATATTGATATGGGATATCTCACCTGTTTGTTGAAGTTTCGATCCTTGAATGCCAGTATTACATTGGCGGTTTCCTTGTCAATTTTCCGTCTGTAGACTGCAAAAGTTCGTCTTGTTTTGGTGAAAATATAGTTCGGTGTTAAAAGAACTTCAAAAACTTTCCAAGTGCCTCGTTAATTGGCAAATCATTGGTTGAAATCAATTGATTAACGCATTTATTGGACAATTGGATTCGTATTAGACATTAATAATGTATATTGTACTTTCGGAATCCATTAGAAGGTCGGATACATTATCAATTCAGTAGATGAATCCAACTCAGGACGGCGTGTGACTTCCCTCTGGTGTCGGTTGAAATAAGTTTCGGTTTCGTTGTCCGAGGACTCGCTGTCGGGATTAGTGGGATGTTTGCCCGGCACAACTGCCCTGGCAATTAGGTCCTTGTTCCGCTGTTTAGTCATGAAGGCCGTGTATTTGTTCCGGAGATGCATGTGGCTGGCCAGGCTCATTAGGTGTACTTTCGAGGGGTATTGGGTGCCAACGCTCTTCTGGCCCCTTCGCAAACTCCTCACGCGTTTCTTGTACATGCAGCAATTCACATGACAGCTGGGCGATTCGAACAGATCTGCCATTTTGATACAACAATTCAATTTAGAAATTTTCAGCTAAATAACAATTGTTTCGACTAGATGATGTATCAAACTTTATTTTATGTTTTTTTTTTTTTTTTCTGAAAACACAAAAATTTTCTAAAGTTAAGCAGGCTTTTCTCCTGAATCCCCTCCTCTGACAATTTGATGGAATTTTCAGTGAATAACTCAAAGTTTTTGAATTTTTTGATATCTTTGGGAAAAATGACTATGTCGAGTATTATTGATATGAAAATTATGAGTTCGATTGTAAGAACTAAACATTAATATAGCTCTCGAACTCATCGAACTCTTTTAATGAAACCTAATAATGAATAAGACGTGTTGTATTTATTATTCAATTATATTCGGAACTATAATCCCAATAGGTGGCTTATAATTTTATTGAAAAATAATTTTGTGGATCATACAACGAATGTGGCGTAGCATTTAAATTTTGAAACAAACTTGTTCTGTGTATGCTATACGGAGGCTCATGTTAAGTTTGGAATACATAGCTCTGTAGTCTATGAGATCGACGCGCTTATACAGGAGGATAGATGAACCATCTGTTCATGACATTTCACTATACTTGGCTATGGATGCTGGAGCGTTTCAAGCCTCTCACTAAAATGCCAACAAAATTATTATTTACCTCTGAAATTTAAGGAGTTTCATGACAGTCCTAAGAAAATGTAAAATATAAATATCTATGTTTATCAAAGCTCATATAATAAAATTATTATATAATATAAATATAAAATAAAGGATATTTAATGATCAAAGTTCCAAATTATGTGGCGTCCTCTTCATCAACTTTGGTATACTCCTTTTGGTGAGGGTAAACTGTGTTCTCTGTATAATATTTAATCATCATTTGAGGAGCACGGAGCTTCATCTCTGCATGGGCAATAATGTCGGGCAGCTTCCTATATTTGAATTTGACGGCCCATAGGAAAGCTCCCTCGTGAACAAACGCCGCCAAAACTTTCTCGGGCTTAAGGTTTCTTATGAACCCATTACTCTCGGTGACCATAGGCCTCGATGGGTTGTTCAATTAACGCAACAGGACCTTGGCGAGGGCAACATCCTCCAGTTTCTTCCTGGCCACAACATCAGTCGCAAGCGGGACTTACCGTTTCTTTGAATAAAAAACAAGAAACGGCTTTGACTAAATATATAGATGGATCGTTTCAAACATTTACCCGCTTCTTTGGCACATTTGGTAACAAATCTCCTGACGCTATAAAGTTAAAAATTTTTATAAAATTGTTATGATTATAATGCCTCGAGTACAGGAGCACAACTTACCCACATCGACGTTGTCAGCCGGTGGCATTTCTTCACCAGTCGACGGTACCTATTAGTAGTACGTGAAGAACTTAGTTCTCAACTATCCAAAATCATAGCAATATTTTGTACTTACGATTTCTGGAGTCTCTGTTTTTGGCGAGAGTTCTTTTTGTTCCATTTTTAAAGAGAAATTTTCGACACAATGAAACGATTATTATAAAAACCGATGTCAATTTGCCTTGCCTTTGAGTAAGTAAGACCAGCTTCAAACAACACAAAGATACTTCGATTGCTTAATAGAGTTTTCACATTCACCCAACTTTTTCAACTATAAAGCATGAAAAATACTATCAATTATATCTGTGTTGCGTTACAGTCTAAAAAATGTTCAAGTTTTCAGTTTGATTTCATAATGTCGCCATAAGACGGGGCTTTAGCAATTATTTCAGGAACTAATATTTCCTTAAATCGAGCTCTCTTTTTATATCTTTCTGTCTGCCTTCCAAAATTTGGTCTTGATCCCAGTCAAACAATATAATTACAATGGCATTTGGCACTTTGGCCATATCAATAACTAACTTCTCCCATTTTGGTAAATTTTCGGTAACTATTACATCTTTTAAATAGTATAGCATACGTGTCGATCTGCAATTTTAAGGATGGCTTAATGGCGAAGTCATCAAAATGTACGTGTAGTCTAAAATGCAAATCTTTATACGAAGAACTATACAATTGTTAATATTGTATTTGATTTATTATTATCATATATATATTATTATATTATATTATATTATAATAATCCTATCGGGTCAAATCCTGACTATTTTCCTTTATTTCTGCTTCCTTCACTGAAGACCTAGTTTTTCTAGGAGGGTCATGCCTATCGACATGAGCGGGATTTGAACTCGCACATCTCGTTTGGCGGGACGCACTATTTGGATTGCTCATTCTGTATAGTTTCCATCATCAATTGTTGCTGTTATACACTTCCCCTCCTTTTTTGTCGCGGTGGAGGGGTATATCCAAATTTTGGGATATTTCATAAGATGGTTAATCCTATGGTTAAAGCCTAAATCTCGAAATAAAAAATTAATTTGAATGTAGACAAATCCAACAGAGCACATTTCAATCTTTATCTTTGACTCTTCGTTTAGCGTGTGTCAAATTCGGTGTAAGAAAAGTGCACAAAAGTAGGGGATCATTTTATTTAGATTGATTTATCACCTGCTGTAGGTAAATTTAATTTACATATTAGGAACAAATCGAAAATATTTATTTATTTCTCCTTGTTACCAGAAAAATATAAGTCTGTCGAGTGCCCGATTGCGCAAGCCTCTATGAACCTAAGCTATACAACTAAGTAATAGATAATGTGGAGAAAATAACATTGGAATATCATTGGTCCTAAAAGCTTCTGTTGGCAACCTGGCCGGGGGAATTCTGGTCATAATACTTTATGTTCTAAGGATGACTTGACACTCAGAGATTTTTGATAAAAACGCTTTGTTTGTCGTACCGGAAGCGGCCATACGAAACACACATAAGTTCTCGAGGCCTCATATTTTTCATTTATGCCCGTTAGGAATCTTTTGCAATTTCTATACTCTCTAGAACTAGTATATAATGATCAAATATCAGAATAGATAAGTGACCTGAAAGAGTGACTTTAGTTTAACTCTTCTAATAAGATGCCTAATTTCAATTTCCCATCTAACTGGAAGTCCTTTAGTCATACGGTCGAAGTGTCGCTTTGTCAGTCCGAATTTGGCAGGACAAGAGAAACAAGAACATAAAAGTTGTACCTTAGTCTGTTTGCCCGATAGAAAGATAATACTTGAGATAATAAAACTAATTTACGAAGTGAGACCATAAAGTTTACGGAACGTATATACCCACTTTGAGGCTCTGATTGTGAGCTGAGCTGAGCTGGGCTGGGCTGGGCTGAGCCGGGCGAAACTGAAGCAAAGTCAGAGCCAATTGGTCTCCAGGTGAAAGAAATGAATGCGGAGTCCCAAAGGCATTTAATGGCAACACGCACGTCAAATAACAAATAAAAATACCAGACAGCCGGGCGGAATGTCACCAGGGGTGGCAAGGGGGCAAGGGGGCAAGGGGTGAGCGAGCATGAGCAGGAGGGGATGTGGCCGGGATTGTTGCGGTGCCAAAAAGCGGATACAATTTGGCCAAAAAGACGTGTTGAATATGGAAACCCAAAGTCAAGCACAATTTGCAGCTGTCTCCGTGTCTCCGGGTCTCGTGTCACGTGACTCGTGCCGCGTGCTCCGTGCTGGAAGGCGACATTCAATTAATTATTGTGAAATTAAACTGAAGATATCAAAAGCCATTTTTAATGGCATTAAACAAATCGTTCAGCAGACCGAAACGAGGTCCGGGGGGCTGGAGTGTTGGAGGGCTGGAAGTCTTGAGGACTCCGGCGAGAGTGTTGGCAGTTAAATGGGCACGTGTGAGTGTGTGTGCGTGCGTGTGTGCGTGCCAGCCCGGCGGAAACGGAAGCGTCATGGAAATCGTAGACATGTCGTCAATGTCACCAGCTAAACAGCGGCAACAACAACAACAGCAACAACAGCAGCAATGGGAACATTAACGATCCGTTGTTGGCGCCTCGCATTCATCATCACCTGTGCAACACCTGCCACACCCGAGGGCTATGGGCAACGGCAGGTTGCCGCACAGTGTGGCAAATCCAAGTGCACATCAAGCACAATTAATGAGCTCCATGTTGTAAGTTTCATATGTGCAAATCTAAAGGGTCCGAAATGTAAAGTTTTGTTCAAGTTTAAGATAAAACATCTATCCCTTTTATTATAACCCTAGCTGAAATTCGGTTCTGAAAGACCTAGAACTGTCTTTTCATATCCTGATCCCATTTGAAGTATGAAAAGATGGCTATAATTGTTTTGTTCGAATGTATGTAACGGTATTCCTCGACTGGGATCAGGGTATCCCGCAGTCGAGCACTCTCGACTGCAGCACTCTATCTTGTTGTTTTTGATAACTTTTATAAAATAAATAGTGTGATAGTGTTTTGAGAAGGGAAATTAGGGCATGGAATGCTTCTAGCCTGGACGAGTGAAACCTCTTCAAGCGTCTTATCCTTTGGCTGTTATCGAGAAGATTTATGTCCAGGGTGTTGTTATGGTCTAACAACCTCTGAATATATTTTTTGCTGATTTTCTGGACTTCTTCGATCACCCAACACTGTGTAGCTCTTCGTTGGAAGTTAAAAGTGAGCTCCCGTTGCTACTCGTAGGGCTTAATTCCATACAGTTTGTACTATTTGGATATTGGTTGATAAGGCCGTATTCCACAGTTTTCATAGTGGTCACATTTGATATTGGGTTAAGTTTTTAAAAAACGAAATGGACAAAATATTTGTAGTGAATCGACAGTTTTTAAGAGAAATATTAATTGGTAACAACAAATATTCGTGGGTTCGAGCCCCACTCATGTCAAGATCCTCAAGTTTTCTTTACTTTCAAGCACTTTTCCCAATTAATTCCTCCCTAACTACTACATACTATCTAGACAAAAAAAAAATACAAAAAAGTTTGTATATTGTAGAAGAAAACCTTAGAATCAACTTGCTTGAAATCTTTAAAATCTCTTTGAAATCTTTAGTGTAGGAAGCGAAAAGAATGCAAATAGCGCTTCAGAATAAAACGGAATATATTTGGGGACTTTAAAATGTTTACAAGAGTCAAATAACAAGTTGTGTAATTTTATAAAATTATTTTCAGAACACTGAAGGCAAGAAAATAATGTAAAAAGGGCCTGTTATTTAAAATTGTATGTAAGTAAGGTTTATAACTGTCAAAAAAGTTCTGTATTCATCCGATTTATGTACGCGATATTAACAATCTACCACAAAAAATTGAAACGTCTCGCAACAAGTGGAAAATGCCAGCAAGTGGACTATAATAGGTATTCCAGCGCCTCGTAATTCATCCGAACTCCTGTTGCCATATATTAGGAGAGGGGCCTCAGTGTACCAGTGAATAGCGCAATGTCCCGCCAAACAAGAGGTGCGAGCTCGAGTCCCGCTCATGTCTTTAGGCATGACCCTCCTAGGAATACTAGCTTATTGCTAGGATTTAAAATCCACCCACGTAAAAAAAGTTATTCAGTGAATGAAGCAGAAATAAGTGCATAAGCAGAATAGTGCTTCAGGCAGTGACCCGATAGGGTTGTTATGGATTTATAATAATAATAATAACAATAAATTTTAGGAGACTCTATGTGTACCCCTGTCCAGTCGTCATTAGGCACAGAATTGTTCCGGAACTTAGAGTCTGTGACCTCTAAGGACCTTAAGGTCAAACTTAACCTAAATTGGATTTGCTTTTTTTAAAATTTACAAAATTTCTAGTTTTAAAAAACTGTTGGGCCCTAATGATTCACGTTTTGACTCTTTTAGTCTTTATATTGACTTCCAGACATACGATGCCTCCCGCCCGCAATAATTGTATGATAAATGGCTCAAAAGCTATTGCTCATACGCCATGTGCACATTGTGATAAATATGCTGGAGACAGGAACAGTTGCTCTATTTAATGCCATTACAAGGATAGTTGCAACCACTGTGCAGACCAGACCCCTGGAAGCGCTGTCACCGACGTCACAAAAGCGGTTGTCGTTCATGTTGGGGCCTGTCATAAGCTACGGGCAGGCTGCCAAGTAGGCTGCCAGGTAACGATGTTGCCTTTTGATATTGTTGTTGTTGTTGTAGTTGTTGTTGTAGTTTTTACTAGTGTTCCTGGTGTTGCTGTGGTTGTTGCAGCTGCTGTGGATGCCTCAGCCCGGGCAATGCCTTTCGGTTTGATTGCTTGGCAAGCGGACGCGGCTGCGACTCATAAAATCAACCTAATCCACTTAGGTGCAATTAACGCTAATAACATCATGTAGTTAGACACGTGTGCATGCATGCCACATGAGGCAGACAGACCACACACCTACCTCCCCCTCTCTACCACCACAATCTGCCTACCACCGCCAAAGCCTGCTTCACTTTATGTGCAACATTGTGTTGCAGCATCGAGTTACTTTGTCACCGACTGACTACTTTTATGCCTCGCTGCGGCGGCTGCAACTGCCGTGCAATTAGTGTGGCATGTTGCAGTGGCAGTTGCAGTTGCAGTTGCAACTCCAGTTGCATTTGCCGTCGTCGTCTGGCAAATAACTTGATGAAAGGCCAAGACTAATGTGCCTTTGCTGTGGCAGTTGGAACAGAAGCTCCGAAGCCCCAGAAGATGCTCCGGGCATCGAGTTTCCAAATGGAAAGCCAGATGTGAAATTCCTTTTGCATTTCAATCCTCAAAGGGAACAGATCCGAATTATGATCCTATATAGCCGAATATGCTATGCTATATGGTTTTCATTGACTTAATTATGTTATAAATGGCATCTCCAAATAAAGTATGTATTGTATTGGGTGCGGCAATGAATTAAAAATACTAATAATAATAATAATAGAATGTGAATAGAAAGTGTGGATATTAGTTATAAAATTTTTATCAGCAAGTTGCAATTTTCTTCCCTCGGCAGGACGACGTCGGAATAGTCCCAAAATGGCACAAATATTTTCTTTCAAAGATAATATTGCCAATCTTGGAAGAACATGCTATCATTCCTGAATACCAATTCGAATTCAGGAGGATCCACGGGACTCCTGGGCAATGTTATTGAATCATCAACAAATCTAACCACAATGAAATTTCAGTATGGTTTCATGACAATCAAAAGAATATAGCATTATAAAAGAATGTTAATCAAAGCTCATACAATAAAATTATTATATTATTTCAAAAAATATTTAATGATCAAAATTCCAAATTATGTGGCGTCCTTTTCATCAACTTTGGTAAACTCCTTTTGGTAAATATATGGTAATATTTTATTACCATTTGAGGAGCACGGAGCTTCATTTCTGCATGGGCAATAATTTCGGGCAGCTTTCGATTTTTGAATTTGACGGCCCATAGGAAAGCTCCCTCGTGAACAAACGCCGCCAAAACTTTCTCGGGCTTAAGGTTTCTTATGAACCCATTCCTCTCGGTGACCATAGGCCTCGATGGGTTGTTCAATGAGCGTAACAGTACCTTTGCTAGGGCAACTTCCTCCAGTTTCTTCCTGGCCACAACATCAGTCGCAAGAGGGACTTTTCATTTCTATGAATAAAAAACAAGTATCGGGTTTGACTAAATATATAGATGGTTGGTTTCAAACATTTACCCGCTTTTTTGGCACATTTGGTAACAATTCTCCCGATGCTATAAAGGTAAAAAATGGCGAAAGTTCTTTTTGTTCCATTTTTAAGAAGAAATTTTCGACACAATCAAATGATTATTATAAAAACCGATGTCAATTTGCCTTGCCTTTGGGAAAGTGAGACCAGCTACACAAAACACAAAGATACTTCGATAGATTTATAGAGTTGACACATTCACCCAACTTTTCCAACTTAAAACATGAAAAAAAATACTGAAAATTATAGTAGTGTTGTGTTACATTCCAAAAAAGTTCAATTTTTAGTTTCATTCCATGATGGTGCCATAGGACGGGACTTTGACAATCTTTTCAGTTGATAACTGAAGTTCTTTGGACAGAGCTCTATTTCTTTAAAAACATTCAAAATACTCTGATCCCAGTCTTGCAGCATTTGTTAGGCACAGCAATGGGATTTATCAATACGCGATACAATATTGAGCGATTTGGCTGTTTCCGAAGCTGCTTAGCAGTCTGACCATGTGAGCAAGGGCCTTATTGAGCTATATCTAGAAACTTGGATCTTAAGTGCCTCTTTTAAGCATCTAACAATTTTGGCCTATACAAAGCTCGCATCTTCAAACTAGCTTATTATTCTTAAAGAATTTGGTCACACTACGCCATTTATGATTATTTGTTTGCTTATAATTTAAGCAATGCTGAAGAATACCTAAAAAGAGAGTTCTTATATATTCAGGGATATATAAGGATATATTTCAAAGTTCAACAACCGGGGTCACATCCTGAAGCACCATTTTACTTTATTTCAGCTTCCTGTTTGTTTGGCGGAGCAGTGCTCTATACAGTAGTCCAGTCAGGCCCCCCTATTATTATGGTATTATTACAGAGCTTTTGAAGAATATCACTGCGATAGCTTCAAAACAATTTTATTTGGGATCAAAATACAATAAATTTTTCACATTGTAGAAAACTTATGGAGTTTCGTAAGTCTCCGTTTTATTAATTTATATTTCAGCGGAGTCAAAGTGTTTCAAAAATTGGCTTCAGCAAATGCGGAAGAGTGATGATCTTCAAGGGGAAAGATGAATAAAGTAAAGATTACACTGTTGTTATCACAATACCCTAGGCCTAGTTTATAACTAAATCGTTTCCCAGAAAAAAACAGACAATAGTCCACAAAATCTATGTGAAATGCAAAAAGAACCACCGAACGACGAACTACATGGAATATTTTATGCCAGATTTCGATTATAGATCCTAGTTTAAAGGCCTGCGTTTGCTCCTGTTTTCCTAAAGAATCTGCCAAATTGGATTTGCTGATGTTTACCCTTTGCTTATCGAGCAAGTGCCAATATGTTGGCAATAAACATGCCCTGCAATTGGAGCGCATCTCTAATGGCTTGCCAAATTGTTTTCTAAGGATACCCTGGAGTTGATGGCCCAGTGACTGCCATGGCGGATGCCATCAAGAGGAACGCTGCATTCTGCTTTGGCCAAGTTGCATTCCATTTATCAACTGTCGGGCGACACACGCGGCGTATGATTAATGTGCGGAGCATGGCAAAGAGGCGTCCGCCATTTTTACAGCGTGCCAAAAAGTGCAATAGCTAAACGGGAAGTCAAGTGGGCCAAGGGAGCCGAGGGCGCCAAGGGAGCCAAGGGAGGGTCTCATGGAGGCAGTGCGACGGGCGACATTGCCAAATGGTCTGCATCAATCAGGACGCACTCAGGCAGGATGCAGCTGAAACTGAAGCTGAAACATTTGCTCCGTGCGCCTGATAATCGCCGTATTTTTATACTCTCTACGAACAAAATGGTATATTCACTTTATCCAAAATTATGTAGTGCATTGAAGGAAGCGTTGTAGAGCCCCAAAAGTTATGTTCGGAATGGTTCGGCGATCAAAAGAAATCGATTGATCCGTCTATCCGCCTGTACTAGCCCCTCAGAAACTTAACACAAAACCTTCTTTTGTTATGCGTCAGCACATTTGTCGAAACCGGAACCGGATCGGACCACTAGATCATATAGCTGCTATATTATTAAAAATCAGTTTTGCCCATATATCCCAATTTTCCTAACGTATTGAACTAAAAGCATGCATACTCCCAAATTACCTTATTATCTACCACTCCACCTAATTTCGTGAGGATCGGGCTTCTATATCATATAGTTGTCTTATAAGCAAAAGTTTTGTCCATATTTCTCATGTTTTCCAACGAATTGTATTGAAATCACAAACTTTCGAGACTCTTCATTATCTACCGCTCTATCGAATTTCATAAGGATCGGACTACTATATCATATAGCTGCTATATAACCATAAAACGATTTTGCCCATATTTCTCATATTTTCCAACGAATTCCATTGAAAGCTCACATTCTCCCAAGACTCTTTATTATCTACCGCTCGATCGAAATCCATCGGACTTCTATATCATAAAGCTGCCATAAAACCATAAATCGGTTTTACCCATATTTCCCAAGTTTTCAAACGTATCTGACTAAAAAAGCTCACACACTCCCAAGATTTGTTATTATCTACCGCTATGATAGAAAAGGGTATCAATTTTTCGGTGCTTCAAAGATAAACCTCGCTTACTTTTCGTATTCAGCTCGAAACTGAAACTGAAACTGATTGCGAGTCCTTCGCATTTCGCAGGGAGTTTAGAACGTAAAAGCCGTAATTGGCATATTAAAATGCTATTCATAAATTGAACGAAGCCTTTTAATGTCAAAAGATTATAATAAATTGCATTTGACTTAAATATTATTATTATTTTTTGACCCCCTCCGCCAACTGAAAAGGGGATTGAAATTGGCAACAGGCCCGAAGAATGCGGCGTCATAAATAATTGAACACTTGACTGAATCCTGTGCGCGCGCGGTGGGTGTGGCCTTATATCCTGTGACGGTTGGGTTCGGTTCGGTTCAGTTCAGTACGTTTCGGGCTCTGTTTGGGGCCATTGTTATAGTTCAGGAAGCGGCAGAGGATATCATTACGGCCAGCTCAAGTGGCTCTGGCTCTGACGGTGGCCCGTAACAGTGGGCGTGCCAGCCTAATTACACATTAGCCGAATACGTTTGCCACGCTAAATGACATTGACGCCATTGCCAATGTCACATCGCCTCAAACGCCGAGCTGCCACATGCCACATGCCACACACACACTCACACACACCCACGGACAGTGCACAGCGTGCGGCAGTTGTGGCACAGTTGGCCAAAAATGGTTGCAAATTCAAATCAAAAACCAAAACACGAACGAATTACAAAATGAATAACAATTGCTTTAATCAATGAGAACCGAAAATAATTAACATATGGCAGATATATATGCAAAAATATTGCACAGATCGGGTAAAAATAGCACAATGCAACGAGTGCATATTGTTTATAATTATTATTTGTTTTTCTTTTGTAATTCAATTTCGAAGGGGATTCATTTTCAGTCAATTGAAAATCCAAAGATAATTTTTCAATTCATTGAATATTAATTTGATTAGTTTCTTATTTGACTTATTTTTAGTCATTTAAACATTGCGTGGTATGAAATCTTTCATTCTGGAACTATATCAAGCTAACGAGTCAAATGGTCCAATTGGAATAATGCCAAAAATTGGTATAACAGCTTTATCGGATTATATGTACCAGACTGAAAAAATTCTTATTCTTGATCGGGATCAAAAGCCGCGTTGATAACGCCAAGTATGTCTGTCTATCTGTATGAACGTATGAGCGTCGATCTCGAAGACGCAAGGAGCTTGAATTTTAAACAGAAAACAGAGACCAGTGGAGGAAAAGATGTTCCAGGCTGTGATCCGATAGGATTGTTAAATATATATATATATATATATATATATATATATATATATATTGAGGTATAATTTATAAATTGTTATGTAGGATAGAGTATATGGAGACTACACAAAATGTTTCAACCCAAATATTATTTTATCGCAATATTATTTATCGAAAATTGAATAATTGCACATAAACCATTATTATTATATGGCCATAACAACCCTTTTGGGTCAAAACCTGATTCCCTATTTTCCTCTATTTCTGCTTCCTTCACTGAAGAACATTTTTATGTGGGTGGATTTTAAATCCTACGCCACAACATAGCTTTTCTAGGAGGGTCATGCCTAAAGGTATGAGCGGGACTCGAACACGCACCTCTTGTTTGGCAGGACAGTGCGCCATCCACTAGACCACCGAAGCCCCTATAACATATATGAAATAGAATTCACCGAAGACATTTGAAAACGCCCAAAGTTTGAAAATGGATTGTGTCATTTAGCCAATATCAAATTGATTCTATTCAAAGCTCTATTATTTTTTTTTGAGAGTTTTTTCCAACCATATATAAATTTTTATCTAACCACACTTTTATTAGTTTTACGAACGGAATATGTTATTTTAACTTGTATATGTTATTCGATTTAGGTGTTTGGAAAATTTCTTCTTAATAAAAGTAAAAATTTATATCGAATTAATCCTATAAGATAATGTTATTCCATATTTAAAATAGGCACGATCTTCCTAGAAAAACTAGGATGTGGCAAATTGTGCTTCAGGCTTTGACCCGATAGGGTTTTTATAGCCATATAATAATGATTATAATTTTCAAATCCACAAGCCAAAGTACCAAACAATTGGATATATAGTTTTGACTAAAAGAGCTTCATGCCTAAAAAAAAGCAAATATTTGGTGCGACATTTTGAATTTTTTATGGGCTTTCAAAAAAGTATTCGTTTGTCAAGTGACTCGCACATATTATTTTATAAAAAAATGTATTCTGACTTCAAATCAATTCAAGTTGAAGTTTCCAACCTTGTCTACATTTTGCAAAATTTTAAATTTTAGAAGGTAACCTCAACATTTTCAGTGCCTCACTATGGGCAATATGAGGCCAAGAAACTAAGTGCCGAACTTAAGAGTGCCCTTTTAAAATAAATGATTTTCTCGAAAAATCGAAAAATTATTATATTATCTACTTTTTGCTTTACTACTAAAGTGGGGAATCTGTAGTAGATTCATATCTAAGGCTTTCAAAGGAAGATCTGACCGGCTGTACCGCGCAAGGTATTAAGATTCACAAAAATTTTTGAGAGGGCTCTGAGTATATTTGATCATCTTTAAGCCTGGAGAAGTTCATTCGACTTTTATCTTCACTACCTCAAGTTAAGATAAGCTTAAGTTTAAGTTTCTATAAGAGGTAGAGATTATATATAAAATTTACGAATGCAATGATTTGAAAAGTAATTTTGTACTATAATCTCCTTTTTTAATATTTCATTTCAAAACACATTCAACATTTTTGATTATAAGAAGCGAATGGGGGCGGAAGACACGCCCACATGCCAAAAGAGTCAAATGTATATATCGCTATAAAAACACCTAATTATTGGCGTATTTTTCGCATTCAGCTTATAACTGAAAGAATATACTATATCCTATATGATTATTATTATATAGCCATAACAACCCAATCGGGTTTAAGCTAAAGCACGCGGGACTCGAACTCGCATCTTTTTCATGGCGGGACAGTGAACTATCCACTGGTCCATCGAGGCTTCCTATATCCTATATACCAAGCATCAAAATATCTCTCTTAGTTTATGATTTACTAATTTGTCCCAGATCATGTGTCAAATTCTCTATAGTGCACTGTGATTTTTACAACCCGTGAGATGCAGGAGTGGCGAACCTATGTAATCATACATCTTTTAGTTTCAATTTCTATTTTCGAAAATTTTCCGAGCTTTTTTGTTGTGATCAACCACTGAAACCACAAATATTCACTAAAAATAACTATAGATTAGTCTTTGAAAAGGCTTAAAATTGTAATATATATTTACTATTGTCTTAATTTAGATCCAAAATGTATAGGAAAAGTTTTCGAAATTCATGCAAATTCACATGTCAAAAAGTGTCGGAATATAAAACTAAATCACACAAACCCATTTGCAAAATGTTGCAGATAGGTAACATATTCCAAGAGTTAATGATAAGCTTTGATATCTTAGGATCTTTTAGGAACTTTACTTATTTTGGACTTCATAGAGAAAATTGTTCGCTTCTTCAAGACGGTTTCATTAGAATCAGGCAATCCGAACACAGGGTTAAGCACAATACTGACATTCTGACCCGCTGGCCTCACTCACAAATCTGCAAAATTACCCCTTTACAAGCGATTCATATTATCCTTCGAACAAGTTGCTGGAAATCCATGTCGAGTTCCTGTCGGGAATTTCCTTGAATTGAACGCCAAGTGCAAAATTCACCTCAAAGTTTGTTTGTTGATTCGACTGAAGAGCACACATTTCGGCAAACAAATTAGAGAAAAGCATAACAAATGTTTTCCGATGTATTCCAGATATCATATTTCGCCTCGCCTCGCCTCGTCTCGCCTCTTGTGGCATACGCCGGAGAATGCCACTTTGCCTCGCCGACTCGTCCCACTGTGCCTATTTTTTTCTTTCTATTAACTGCCTTTGGTTTCGTTTCGTGCTTCAGTTTGAGTTGCCTTTTTTGCAAAAAGGGGGTGTGGTTGGGGGTCTGGGGTTGGGGGCGGAGGTGGGTGTTGGAGGGGGGGGGGGGTGCTGCTTATACACGCGCGCACACACACAAACACACGAGCACAAACAGGCACACACACGAGTGCCTCCTTTTTGTGGCATTTCCAAGTCATTCAGTGCCACCTGCCACCTGCCCCCTGCATTCTTGCCAGCGCCGGGTCTATCGCCTTGGGTCGTGTATAAACATTTTTTGCTTACCTATTTTTCGGTTGATTTTTGCAACAGACAAAGGCGGTGGCACGCCCACGGGCGCCAGTGGACACGACGCCATAGGCACAGCCAGACGCCGCACGTAAGGATGGATTCCTGGTCATTTGCGGACCGTTTGTTTTTGCGCTGAGCCACGCAGTTTGCCAACTTGGTTGGATACTTCAAATTGCTTTATCATCAACACCTGTAATGCCCAGCGCCAGTCTTCGCCAGTCCTCGCCAGTCCACGCCAGGTGGCGCGGTGGCCAGGTGGACGACGCTCCCAGCCGACAGTTGGGGACAGTTGGCGGAGGAGAAGGTCTAACAAAGGGCGTGTGCTAGAGCCTGTTTGGCATGCTGATGGCCAAGTGATATGGGTTCCTTAGTGGCATTACCATTGATATGTTTACAATCATCAGGCGGGCAAATGCCCTGCCCTGCCCTGCCCTGCCCTTGGCGCACCTCTTTGCGTCCATGTTTGCTCGCGATTTGGATTTAGATTTTGCGTTTGCGTTTGCATTTGCGTTTGTTTGTTTGTTTGTTTGTTTGCCGTCGGTTTGTTGGTTTGTGTGCAAATTGTTTGCATATTTCTTATGCGCATTCCAGCTCGTGCGCCGCCACAATGGGCCTTCGCGCCTAAAATAACAGATATGCTTCAAGAGATACGCAGCAGACGGGCGGATGGGCAGAGGGGCCAGTCGGAGAAGCCGGAGCCGGAGCCGGAGCCGGAGGAGAAGCAGAAGCAGGAGGAGCACACACACACACACGGGGGCAGTGCACGGCGCACATCCTCAGAAGACCAGGGCCAAATTGCAGGCGAGGCACACGCAGCATCCTGACAACTTTTCAATCTTCTTCCTGTTTGCATTACTGTGTAACCCCAGCCCCAGCCAAATGGGGTATGCTCCTGACGCCCAAACGCTCAAGTTGTGCTTCTGAAATTTAAATGTGATGCACTACATCAGCTTGGGGGCTCGGTAGACCAGTGTATAGCGCACGCAAGAGGTGCGAATTCGAGTCCCGTTTATGTCGATAGGCCTGACAATCCGAGAAAAACTAGGTTGTGGCGTAGGGCTTGAAATCCACCTACGTAAAAAAAAGATCTTCAGTGAAGGAAGCAGAAAAAGGACAAATAGTTCTTCAGGCTTTGGCCCAATAGGGTTGTTATGGCCATATAATAATAATAGCTACATCAGCTGGGTCTTTGACAGATCCTTCACAGAGCTAATACACAATCTAAAGATTTGTGCCGCACAATACTTTGCCAGGGTAACTTGCTGTCTATCTTCAGTATTTGCATTTAAGATTGTTTTGATTTTACCAATAACTTACCCCTATTCTGCAGTCAAAATGTTGGCAATTTGGCAGCTTTCATCCTGTATTTGCATATATAGTAGATATATATGCCCGCATATATTCAAGTGTGCTCTTTGGCTCAGACTCATTTTAGCTTCCATCTACTCAGCACATTGACTAAATGGGGTATCATCAGGCCAAGATACGCAGAGGACTGAAGAAATATTGATATACAGGCGGTTTTTTTCTCTTTTCTCTGAATTTTTGAGAGGTCGTTAAACCACATTTCGTAGATTGTTTGACTGTTTTGTTTATTTTCCCAGTTACCAGGCATACCGAAGCTTGACTTGACTGATTTTTCCAACTTAAGACAGGCCTTTTCCAGAGTGCTCAAGCTCAAGGCGATATTTCCTGGAGTTCCTTATTCCAATTCAGATTTAACGTCGCAGAAATTCAGCCTTTACTCTCGTCGAGGCACATCTGAAAAATGTTTGCAAATTAAAATCAAATCATGAATTTACAGCAGATGTTGGTTAACCAAAATATGGGAATAATATTTTAAATGTTTTTGCTTGTTTGGACTTATGGAGGACATCTTCTTATGCAAGGAATCTTGAACTGTAACATAACAAAATTTGTTTTAGGTTTAAGATATTTTCGACGCATAAATTGAAAAAATTTGGTAAGAATTTTGAAAATCTTATAAAAGCTTGTCCTGATAAATACTACCGAAATGGAACAGAATATTGTTTCATTAATACATAAATGTGTCAACATTCTGTCCCAATATTCTCAGTGATAGAGCCTCTATTTAAAGCTTCGCGTTAATGCATTTTTTAATTTTGTGAACAAAATTATATCGGGCACAACGAACGATTTTTATAAAATTCACCAAAAATAGTCATTTCAGTTCACAACTCTTCCAAAAATTCAAAATTTTATATTAAACACTTAGTGAAAGCATGATTTTTACAGAAAATACTTGAATTTTAAATTTGGATATAATAATTTTACAATTTTTAAATCCATTTTTATACGCTTTGTGATAACTGAACTTTTCATAGAATATATTTTATTTTTAATCCCTGAGAAATCTGACGCGTTTGCTTATGTTCACCATACGGAACGTAATTCCGACGGGCTTACGGGAATGAATGCAATAAATTTTTACTTAAATAAATTGTTTTGGTATAGACTATTTTGTTTTTATGGAATTGCGTGAAACCGAAATTATTTGCGCCATCGAAAACTTCCATGGACTCACAATGCTTAAGGTGTAGGAGAAAATTCTGGATTTCCATTTCTTGCGTTGATATCGGCGTAAGACCGCTTAGAGTAATCCTTATACAATCCACTTGAACCTAAAAGTGTATTTCTAAATTATTATTATATATTATTATTATTATTATTATGTGGCAATAACAACCCTATCGGGTCACAACCTGAAGCATCTTCCTCTGGCGAGGCTTTTTGCTTTTTTCATTGAATACTTATT
>JBANCY010000515.1:0-29517 GCA_037040045.1 Phorticella flavipennis | reverse complement strand
ACGCAAAACAAAAAAACAAAAAAAAATTTTTTTTTTATATTTTTTTTTTTTTTTGTTGTCTCCAAATCAGCAAAAAAAAAAAAGAAAAAAAAGTATTGTGAAGCACCGGAAATATTTTTTCTTTTTTTTTTCCTAAAATTATTAAAAAAAAAATTGTGTGACTGTACTTTTGGCTAGAGTTTGTAGAAGAATCCCAAGTTTTGGCTGGAAATATCGATAGAACATCGTTCGATTCGTTGTTTCTACAAATTTCAATATGAAAACATCGTTGTTTCTCGTAAAAACTTTGGATTGTTTCTCCAGCTTTACCCTATGTTTGGATGTGCGTGTGTCTGGCTTTTTTTTTGTTGTTTTTTTCCCTCCTTTTTTTTCTGGTGCTGCCGCGCCCCTAAAAGTGGGTTGTGGGCGCGTTGAGGTTTTTGTTCACAGCGATCGGAAGAGGACAGAGAAGAGACTTAAAGAAGATGAAGAAGAAGAAGAGGGAGAGAGAGTTAAATGAACAGGGACTATTGTGGCGCATGGTAAGTATGCGCGCACGCACGAAGCGATAACGGGGTGCAAGACAAACGATCACGAAAAAAGTTATCGATAACTATCGATATCGATACACACATGCATCATGCATTTTTTTGTTCAATTTTTTTTCAAGTGTCACGCAAATTGTACAGGGAAAAATACTCTTTTTTTTTTTTAAAAATACTAAAAAATACCAAAAAAAAATTTTTTCAATGATGTAGACTTTGAAATACTCTTTTTTTCAAAAAAAAAAAAAAAAAAAAAAAAAAAACTAAAAAAAAGTTACAAATTTCATTAGAGACAAGAAGAGAAAAGACCAATTTTTTTTAATATTTTTCAATAGACTTTCAAATTTTTTTTAAATTTTTCTTTTTTTTTTTTACAAAAATCAAAATTTTGAATTTTTTAAATTAATGTGCTTTTTATTAACGTAATTGTTGCCACACCCCTTTGTCGATTCAAGTGCCGTAAAGGTTTCAAAAAACTATTTTTTTTCATATTTTTTTTCCAAGTGTTTCATACAAATTCATAACGTTCTTTCCCCTTCAAAAAAACGAAAAAAATCATAATGCAAATGATTATATAATTTTTTTCCACTTTTTTTTTCCTATCATAAAGTGATAAGTGTCAACTCAAGCTCTTTTTCCATATCAATGTTATATATATATGTCTATATATATCTATATTTTTTTCGGTGCTAAATTTTAAGAACTGTTTTTCTCTCTCTATATATATAAATATTTCAATTTTGCCTGCTGTTTTAAAGTTTTTAAGTGTGGATAGTATTTCGCTTGAAATGATATTCAAACAGGAACTTTGACTATATCATTTCAGCGTTTTGCTGAGGAAAAGACCAAAGAACTTTTAATCTATTTCATAAATCATGTGCAGCTTTTCTCCAAATTCAAAAAAGAAAAAATTTTGAAATTTTTTTTTATTTGCTTAAAATTTTGTTGTTGTTGTTTGTATATTGCATTTATATAGTTTTTATTTTAAGTCTTTCATTTAGATAACCTTTTTTTTTATTTACTCTTTTCGAAGAAAAAAGCTCTGACTGTCCGTTTGTCTAAAAATAGAAATACGTTTTTGTTCATATAACTTATATTACAGCAGTTATTCCCCTTAAACATTTGCCGAGATATACTTATTTTCTAACTTTCTACCAAATTTCAATAGATTTGGCTTATAAACACGGCAATTATATTCAATTTATCTTAAGAACTTATTTTCCATTCCCAACTTATATCTAATTTGACATATCCCGAGATATACTTATTGTCTAACATTCTACCAAATTTCATTAGATTTGGCTTATAAACACGGAACTTCTTGAGAACTTATTTTCTATTTCCAATTCTTTTTTTCGAAAAGAGTATACCGTCTTCGGCGAGCCGAAAATAATCCTTTCTCACCATTTTTTTTTTTTTTTGGTCTCTCCTTAAATTGAAACAGTTGTTATCATAGCTTAATTTTTAGTATATATAATTTTGAGTTTAGTTTAGTTACATATAATAATTGTTGAGATCTTGAACAAGAATTTCCTTATAATTTCGTCTTAACTTTTCGAGTAGCTTCTGTGTGTATTTTCGTATTTATTTGCCGTAGTTTTCCAATCGATCGATCACTAACATAAAAACTTGTCTTCCGGTTAGTGGCATTGCCACGCCCACTTAGCAGCAAACTCTCATTACTTCATCAAAAATTTGATCTTTCTTGACCGAACGACAACTACGGATAAGGAAAATCAAAATGTCTACATATAACTCGATATAATTTATTTAAAACCAATCAAAATTCTTTGAATTCCACAACGAATCAAGTTGTAAAATTTTCATTATTTTTTTTTCGTTTTTTTTTTTCCTATAGACGGAGCAATGGAAAAATTACGCTCATTATTCGATGCTATTTGCGATGCTATTTTCGGGCTTGATAGTAATTATTCCTTTTTATATTCTTCTATCTACTACGCCTAATGATAATCATAATAATCATAATAATTGTTCGATATAATTTTTTTTTTTTTTTGAGAGCACATAAGAGAATATTTCGAGTCGAAAAAAAACCGTATCTCTATATATAATTTAAGTAGTTTAGCGACAAAAAACATGCACACTTACAGAACTTACAGAACCAAAACACGGCGAAAGGTTGACGACAGAAGTGGGAAATGAACTTGGAAAAGCTCTTGAAAGCTAAAGCTATTGGAAGCTGCTTAAATATCTTGAAAGTTGCTTAAAGATCTTGAAACTTGCTCAAAGCTCTTGAGAGTTGCTTAAAGATAATGAAAGCTCCTCAAAGATCTTGAAGTTGCTCCAAGCTGTTTCAAACTTTGAAGTTCGAAGACAACTTAAAAGCTACAATGTTTCTAAAGCTGTTTGAAAAGCTTCTCAGTGAGTTTGTTCCATCTATCGCCAGCCTCATGTACATACAATACATAATTGATATACAAACATAAACACATAACTGACACTCAGCTCAAACTATATACAATAATAATTTGATTCATTTAAATATCAATGCGAGCTTCAATTTTACGCCTCATGCTATAAGAATTGATTAAAAAAATAAAAGAAAAGAAAAGAAAAGAAAAAAGAAAAGAAAGCGAACTATTCAAAAGCGTGCCATGTTTTACTTCCACATTCCATATTGTTTTTCAACCACTTTGGTTTCTCATCACATCTTAAAAACAACTACATAATTCGTACTTATTTGACTCTCTCTCAAAAAAAAAAAAAAAAAAAATTTAAAAAAATTTAAAATTATTTTTCAAAATTTTTTAGAGCGTTATTTGAAAAAGTTCCAAATGCTTGAGGCAAATTTAATTTTAAGATCTACAAACAAAAAACGCGCAAAATGCATAGAAAAAAAAAAAAAGTTATATACTCTAACACTACGAGGGTGGTTCGTAAGTTCCCGAGCATATTTCGAACTTTTGATATACCTGCAGGGCTTTTACAACTATAATTTCACTTCATTTTCACTTCAAAAGTTTCCAGACTGAACTTGGCTTCGAAATTTTCATACATCTTTTGAGGTTTCTAAAATAGGCTCCTGTGCATCAAATTTTTAAAATACAATCGAACTTTCCTATAATGGATCTTGACGGGATCAGACAATTACTTCAATATATAGAAACTTTATTATACTGAAATTACAGAAAAATACAATGAAATTGGAACGAAAAAGTTGTGTGTTTGAAATCAATTCATAATAGGGAGAGTTTCATTGTATAGAAGTTCACAATAGAGAAGTTCGACTGTATCAAGTTCTCAAAATGAGACTAAATTTCAATTGTACCATTTTCAGGCGAAATAATGGACTTTTGCTCCATGAGTGAAATCGCCAAACGATCCTGCTGAACTTCGTTTACAATCGAATTCCGATAATTTGTACCCCGCATAATCGAAAATCGCAATAATTCGAATAAATTTGTGGTCCCCTGAAAAAATCCCTATTAATAGAAATCCCGTTAAATCAAAAACTCGTCTAAATCGAAAAAATTTCAATCCCCTTGGCATTTCGAACTATCGGTATTCGACTGTAGTGACTTTTTAACCCATTTTAATCAATATTGAAATTCTCTATAAAATTCTATATATGAAATTCCGCCACGCCTACTTTTTGATCCACCCTCGCAAATTGGTTTTGCTTGCGCTTTTCCATGAAAAATACAAAAATAAAAAAAATTTCGTTAATTTCGTTAGTTAAAAAAAGAATATTTGTGTGTTTTGATATTTTTCAATAGCAAATTTTATACCCTATCCTATCCCCGTATGTTTCCCCACATTGCTTAACTATACAAAAAAAAAAATCGAAAAAAATCTTAACCCAACGTATTGGCAAAGCTTTATCAAAATTATTGTCCGATTTTCAGTGTCCGTCAAGTGTCAGCTTTATGCATAAAGAGATCATAATACATACTCACCATACCCTGTAATTGTGTTTCGAATTTTGTAATTTTAGATAGATGGCTCGTTTATACGAATCTAATGTACGTCTATATGTTCTTGCTTGCCCAGTTCTTTGACACCAACACGAAGCACCAGCAGTTCCGAGTGCTCTACATTGATTTTTTTTTTTTTTTTGGATGAATTCATACATTGATTACACTCTGAAGATTTGCCGTTTGCCATAAAAACTTTCTATTTTTATATTTTCTTAAATCGAAGAACCCAAAACTAATGACTCTCACGCTATAATCCCAAAGAACTCCCGTTCCCCGCTCCACGCCCCCCCATACACAATAAAGACATAAAAAAAAGATATATATATTTAAAATCCAAATCCAAATCTAATGAATACAAAACATGGCACGTTCAATGAATCAATTGATAAACTACAACTAATATCGTAATCGACTTTCCAAAAATCGTTTTTCCAACGGTCAAAACACGCGTAATAACATTTCTTTTTTCATTGCGCTTATCAAGAAAACACGAAAAACGAGAGCTAAAGAAAAATCAAAACTCGCAAATCTTAAAAAAGAAAAGAAAAACTACTTGAAACAAATAAAGAAAGGAAAAACCTTAAAACAAATACAACAATAAACACTAAAACACATCTACGAAGTACCCCAAAGAAAAACTAAATTCAAAACCCTAAACACAGATCTAACTATCGACTAACTAGCCATAATATTACCCAAGTTAAGCCTAAGTTAAGCTTAGTTCGAATTAAGTTTTAGCATAATTTGCTTTAAGCATATACGAAACTTTTTCAAATCGACGCCAATCCTAAATTGTATATAGGTTTTTAAGGTTAGTTTTATGGTATTATGTCAAGTGTATTCCACCTAACACCTAACCCTTGTACCCAATTGTGTGTATGAAGCTTAAAACTAAAACTAGCCCCCTGATATGTCTATTATATCAACCAATACTTCTTGTAGCACTGTCTGTACGACCTTTTCAAAACCCAAAAATCTACCATCTTTAGCTTCCATGTAATAAAAACTTTTCGTAACGCTTAAACTTCCGTAGAACTTTCAATTGCGTTGCTCATTTTTGTGTACTGTTTTCTTCTTAACTTGTTCAAAGTTTTTAGTCAAAAATCTATAATATATATCTTATAATATCTTAAAATTATAATTTAATCGGTTCAGTACAAGACCGTAAAATATGAAATGGTAAAACTTAGTGTCAGCACATCAACCTATATTTCCCGTTTCCCTCAAGCTTGTCGTCTTGAACTTCTGTAGATCTTTCAAATCTTATCTTGGTCCAAATTTTAAATCAAAAATCTATCATATAAATATCAGGTCAGATATGAATTAAAATCGTTTTTGCCCATATTTCAAATATGTTTCACGGTATTGCGTTGAAAGTTCGCATATCCTTTAGATTCTTGGTAATCTATAAATCCACTAAATTTCATAACGATTATTTTACTCTATCATATATTTTTCATGTATGTTTTTGATTGAAATTTCAGAAGCACATTCGGTAACCTTTGATTCTCTACGACAGCTTCGAAAAGAGTATGAAATCTTACATCTCATACTGTTCCTAATGAATAATTGTTATTATTATTTAAAATTATATGGCCATAAGAACCCTCTCGGGTCAAAGCCTGAAGCACTTGTCTTTAGTTCTGCTTCTTTTATTGAAGAACTTTTTTCTACTTGGTTGGATTTCAAGTCCTACGCCACAATCTGGTTTTTCTAGGAGGGTCATGCCTATCGACATGAGCAGGACTCGAACTCGCACCTCTTGCTTGGCGGTACAGTGCTCTATCGACTGGTCCCCCGAAGTCCCTAATAAATTAGATACATAAATATTCTAGAAACAATACTGAAAAACAATACTATGAAAATTTCAAATTTCCTAGAACTTAGGATTCGTTTCTTGAAACCCAGACAGAACCCTATTGATGTTTAGACTGTTGTTCGGCTTTTATTTCTATATATCAATTGGATAGGAAATTTTCCATATAGTTAACAGATCTAGTGTGCCGCACAGCTTATATACACTTTGACTGGGTACAGGGTATTCAGGAAAACAAAAGAAATAGTTAAATTTAAGTTAGAACTTTACATTTTAAGTTTAAATTAAATTTAAAATTTTTTTCATTTTACCAAAAAATTTTTACAAAATTTACTAATAAAATATTTTTTTATTTTTTATTTTATTTTTTAAAAAATCAATAAAAAAATTGAAAATTTTAGGCGACAACTTTGCTGATTTGCTCGATGGTCTCTATCGTCGGAAGTATCACTACTTATAATTGACGCCGCAGCAGCAGCAGCAACTGCAACTCTATCAGCAGACGTGCGGCAACAACAGCAACAACAACAGCAACAACAGCAATATCAACAGCAATACCAACAACAACAACACCAACAACAACAATATACCCAGTAATATGCTACAATATCATTCACATTTCCATCAACAACAACAACAACAGCAACAACAACAACAGTTGCTGCCACTTACTAACAGTAACAACAACAACAACAACAATAACCCAATGCCGCGCCCCACAAACGTTGCTGCTGCTAGCAACAGTCATTATACACACAACAACACCAACAACAACGTCAACAACAACGCCAACAACAACCCCGACAACAACAGCAACATGCAACGCCAGCTACAATACATACAACAGCAGCTACAACAGTTGCAGCTAAATGGCAATCTAACACGACAACCTCAACCACAACAACAACAACCGCAACAACAACCACAACAACATCACAACAGTTTGCCATACTTTAGCAACAACCTTTGCCTCTCGCCGCACAGCAGCAACAGCAACATTAGCAGCTGCAGCAACAACAACGGCAACAGCAACAGCAACAGCAACAACATCATGCCACACAACAGCAACAGCAGCAGCGGCTGCAGCAGCAGCAGTTTAACATCGCCGCAACTGTTGCACGAGCTCAGCTACAGCATGGAGCAGCAGCAGCTGCAGCAACAACAGCTGCAACAACTGCAATTGCAACAGTTGCAACAGCTGCAACAGCAACAGCAACAACAGCAGCAACAGCAACAAAAGCTGTCAGCAACAGCTGCAGCTGCTGCAACAACCACTGCAACAACAACAACAACAGCTGCTAATGCCACTGCTACAAATAATGGCTATTTGTGGCCAACATAACCTCAAAAAAGTTAAAGCACTCACAGAAATTGTTGCATTTTGCTTAGCTTTTTTTTTTAGCCACATTTGAATGTTCTCAAAAAAAAAAAACAATTTTTAATTTAATTTTTAATTGACCTTAAATTTTTTTCCGCTTATTTTTTTGTATGTTTTATCTTTAATCATGTTCCTCGATCTTAACTTTTATGTTGTATATTTTTGATTTTTGTTCATTTTTTTTTTTCGGCGAGGAATTATTTTTTTTTTCTATATGTTGTATGAAAGATATGCCCCTATATCAACTATATATATATATATATATATATATGCATGAACTGTACTGGAATGAGCGCATATATATAGAAGCATATCTATATATTATATGATATATTATTACTACAAAATATGCAGATATTTATATGATTAAACTATATATATAAAGGATAATATATAACAAAAATAAAACTTAGTTCAAGTGCAGGCGGAGCAAGCCTTATAGACCTTGTGAGGCGCCCGTTTATAATCTAAAACATATTTGTAATACCCCATTATAATAATAATATTACTATCAACTCTATCTATATCTAATTTTTTTTTTTCTGTTTCCTGTCTCTGAACCGACTTATACGGATAACTGAAGTATATAATATATATATTAAAAAATCTATGTATATTTTTTAGCTGAAAATAACTACGATTATTTTTTTTTCATTATTTATAAAGATATATAAATTTTTTTTTCTTAAATTATACGTAAAATAACGAAGAAAGTACGGAAAAGAAAACCATATGTTAGCATGCTCAAGTTCAGGCTGTTCTTACCAACTATTTAGGATGTTTGTTGTAGTAGGGGGCGGGGCAGCACTGCCCGCTGTTGCTGTCTATAAGAAAAGAGTTAAGGAAACTGAAAGATGAAAGATAAAAGAACTGAAAAAACAGCAGCTCAAATGTGCAGCTTATTTGTATGGGGGAGGCTCAGGCCCCCGCCTCCCCCCAGAAGAAACCTGTTCACCTGAAAACAAAATTACCACACAACAACAACAACAAAAATTAATATATAAAACTATATAATATATATACATATATATCTTTTTTTTCATAGTTTGTAAAAGAGAAACAATTTTTTTCATAATTATAAACTTTTTTTTTTGAAACAAATTTTTTTTTTATACGCATTAAACAACTTGAGCATGTTATACAGTTATACACACACACACACACACACACACCTACACACATACATATATAATCACACACACACACAAAATATGAAGAAAACGTGTAAGAAAACGTGATAAAAGCCTGAGAAAAAGAGAAAAGTTGGAAGAAACCGAAACCTTAAAAAGAAAGCAAAAAAAATTTCATTACAAGAGAAAAAAATAATCGAAAATCCAAAAATTGTCGGCGTCGGGCGTCGGGCGGCCTTAACCTAAAATTTTGTATTATTTATTATTTTATTCTTTGTTTTATTTTTTAAGTTTTATTTTTTTTCTTTTTTGTTTTTAACCCCCAACACCAAACCGCCGTCTTCGACGCCCACAAACTTTTTGCTATATTTTAATAACATTTTAAATTTTCCTTTGATTTTTTTCTTTAGTTTTTAAAGTTCAAAAATTTTATATTATATTTCGGCTTTTTGTTGCAATTCCTGAAAAATACTACGCAACAACAACAAAGATTTCTATGATTTAAATATATTCATTATTTTTAAACAATGATTTTATAATTTGAACACAAAAAAAAAACATATATTTGGAATCGAAATTTAAGTCTTTATATAATAAACATTATCCGATGCAAACTTATATTTCATTTGGTTTTATTCATTTTCATTGAGTTTTCGTTCGATTTGTACAGCTGCTGTTAACGCGCTGTTAGCTCTAACAGTCACTGTTAACTGCAGCAATTCAACAATGTGGCAACCTGTTTTTCCCTTTTTCCTTTATTTTTAAAACGAGTGTCAAATTGTGGTGAAGCAAAATAATTCACATTTTAAGAGCAAAAATTCCAGAATTAAGACAATTTTATGCAAAAAATCTTGTTCTTAAAAGAAAAAATAGCGTACAAATAATATTTTGCATGCAATTTGGTTGTGTTATAAAGAAAAACAAACCAAATTTAAGCTAAATAATCACGGTAAATCAACGGATATAACCAAGAACAAATCTATATATAGAGACGAAAGTCATTTTTTTTCTAATATATAATCTTAGTATAAGAAAAAGCACAGAAAAATACCAGAAAGCGAGAAAATGAGAAAAGTCAGTATTAAGTGGGGAAAAGTTAGCAAAGATGGACTTCGGCTCACCGAAGATTTTATACTCTTTTTTGAAGTTGGGGCAGATTATAGCGCCAAGAAACTTTGCACAATACTCAAGTGTGTTCGGAGGCGGCTTAAGACACTGATCTATTAAAGTTAGATGAGAAGCAGAAGAGCATGATGCGTTACTTCCAGGTTTATGGACCGATTCCTCTGAAATTTTTTCGAAGGGTGACTAGCAAAGCTACCTAAGCGTATTCCAAATTCAAATGTTATAGCTTCAAAGATATAGAAAATATGGCGAAATACGATCTTTAGTTGTAGGAGCTGATCTTGCTGGTTACGACAAATATGCGTGTGTTATAAAAGCAGGCTCTCTGACAAGTTTCGTGATGATAGCTCAAAGGCTAAGGGGCTAATAGATGGATAGAGGGACAAACATATTTCCACTTAATTCCTGATCATTCAGGAAGTAATTTTAGAGCGTTACCTAAGCAGGCTCTCTGGTATGTTAAAAGCTGAGGAACTAGTTGGCATACATACAGATGGATCGTTATTAGAAGAGGTTTTAATCATCATTGCAGAAGAGACAGAGAGTTGGACAAGACCCTAAAGACTTATCGTTTTCTCCTGATTATTCAGGAGGTAACTTTTGTAGATCTACGACGCTGACTTCTATGCATTAGAAATTTCTTGGAAAAGAGTATAAGTAAATAAATCTTCAGACAAAGTGAAGTATAAATTGGGAGAAATTGGCAGGGAGAAAGAAGCAAAAGAAGAGGCAGGAGAAAAAAGAGTGAGGCAAAGGATATAGACGAAAAAAGGCAAAGCAAAGACGCTAGAAATTAAAAAGAAATTAAAGAAAGAAAGATGAAAAATAGAGAAAGTTGAGGAAAAAGTGAAACGAGAAGTTAAAAGAATGGGCAAAAATAGAAGAAGAGACCAAGAAGTGTAGTATTAAAATATAACAGAATCCGGAAAACTAAGTAGTATAACAGAGAACAGATCGAAAATAGGAGGAGCAAGATAGAGAAGGATATGTAGAGCCTAGAGCAAGAAGGGAAATGGGAGGAACAGATGGAAGGATATATAGGGCCTAGAGCAAGAAGGGAAATGGGAGGAACATATATATATGGCCTAGAAAATGAGGGAAGTGTGAGGGACAGAAGTTGCATATCGTAAGGCGAGGTACTAAGTGAAAACAGGAGAAAGCAAAGACAAAAAGGAAGGAGAAGATCGTAAGGATGGACAGCCTGGAGCTGAAAGTCCACAAATAGTTGCCATATATCACAGTTCGTACACTCCATTTAGAGGTAAACATTTTCGAAATGCAAACGATTACTCAACCAAATGTAGCCTTAGCTTGTACTCGTAATAGAAACAAAAAACAAAAAACAAAAAAGATATATAATCGGATGGTTCCATAGGCACTTAGTAGCTCGTCGCAACGGATAGAGGCAGATCGCAGGGTCGCCAGGAGGGGCAGGACGGGGGCGACTCGTGCAACATTTTTTTTCTTAAATATTAATCGATAGCTTAAAATGTCAAAAAACAAAAAAAAAACAAAAAAAAAAAAACAAAAAAAAATACAATGTTCAAGTTAGGAAAAGTTAAGAGTAATACTTGATATATATACATATATATATATAAATCGAATTCTTTTATAAAGAAATACAAACTCTTTTTTTTTCATATACACATAGACTATATATATATATATATATATAATGACATATATATATATAAAGAAAACCTATTTTTTTGAAAACTGATATATATATTTTTTTGTAGTGCTAAAGAAAATATATAATTTTTTTCTGATTTTTGTGTATTAAAGATTAAAGACAAATATTTACTTTGAATTTTTTTGTTAATCATAAGCAGCCAAGCTAATTTTGTTACTTGATATCATTATTTTTTTTCGAAGAGGTAAAAAAAAGCGCAATTAAACTAACTATTCGAATACATATATAGATATATACACAGATATATAGAGATTATATAGTTAAAGGGAAAAACTCGTTCCAATCTAATTACATACATTTAAAATGTTGTTCACATTTATATATATATATATATCTACATATACTGAGGTATATATATATATATACATAACATACAGTTTTTTTTTATATAACAATAAAAGTTTAGAGGTAAAAAGCAAATCTTTTTATAAGAAAACCAATCCAAAGACGCATACAATTTTTTTTGTGTTTAGCATAAGTCGAAAATCGAAAAACCAAACCAAACAAACAAACAATTTTTTATATATTTGAAGAGAAAACCAAAAAAAAAAAAGATAATATATTATTAACAACAATAAGAATTAACGAATCGAACCTCAACTGATTAGTGAAAATAGTTTCTTACGTATAAAAAACAAACTTAAAAACATAAAAGACATAAAAACCAGGTAAAGAAATTTTTTTTTAATGCATAGCAAATTCGAGTAAAGACACGATATAATGATATATAACGATATATATGTAAAAGGAAAAACAATAACTAAATAATTGCGACAATTTAGTATTAAAACGAGAGTAACAAAAACAGTGAAATAACAACAACAACAACAAAAAACAACAACAGCAAACAGGCGCTTGTTCTTTAAAACTTGATTTAGTTTTTTCAATTTTAAGCATAATTTTTAGTATATTTTTTTAACCAAATTTCTGTATTTTGGCTATACAAATGCTCAGATTATGAAAAAATTATAGATTTTTCATTAATTTTCACTTTTCTGGATCGATTCTAAGCCAACTATAGACTTGTTTTAGACAGAGATTAGTTAGTTTAACTAGAGATCAGCTTCCAGATGGATAGCACTCACGCAGGCTGGGTAACACTCACGCAAGCTGGGTAACACTCACCCAAGGCGAGCAACACTCCTGCAAGCTGGGTAACACTCACGCAAGGCGACAAACACTCACGCAGGCTGGGTAACACTCACGCAAGGCGAGCAACACTCAAGCCTTCTGGGTAACACTCTTGAAAGCGCTGCGTAACACTCACGCCAGATGGGCAACACTCACGCAAGCTGGTTAAAGCTCACGAAAGCTGGGTATCACTCACGCCAGATGGGCAACACTCACGCAAGCTGGGTAAAACTAACACAATGCGAGCAACACTCGAGCCTTATGGTTAACACTCAAGCCTCTGGGTAACACTTCTGCAAGCTGAGCAATTCAGCAAGCAACAAGCTGGGCAACACTTACGATCAGTGTTACCCTCACAACTCGAGCATTTGTATGCCATATTTCACAGCAGCTTCGGCCAGTCGAAGTTTAAAGAGTTATTTCTTATATCTATTCTTTGTAATATCATACAAAAAACGTTCTCCTAAGCAAATTCTTCAATCTAAAAGCATAATTCATGCGTTTCATCTAATATATATTTAATTATATATACATATTATACGTATATAAATCGTAAACACCGAAAATTTTATATATAACTATATGATACATACATATATAATACAAACTATATACTAACAAAATATAAGAAAAAAAACAATTTTTTTTTTGGCTTAAACTCATTATACATAATACAAATATATATATATATACTTAGTGCATGTGGAAAAAATAAAAAGAAAAACCTAACCTTAAACTAAAGATTAAAGATTAAAAGAAGAAAAACCCAAAATAGCAAATAGCTGTTAAAGTTTGATGATAACGAGAACTGCCGATTGAAAGATTTTTAACAAAAAAAAAAATGCATAAAAACATAAAAATAAATAAAAATAACAAGCAAATACGAGTAAATATATAATATATATATATAATATTATATTATATAAACACCAAATCATACGAATATAAATTGCCTAAAAATACAAACAAATTAACTACAAAAGCAATATACTAAATGCATGCCATAACGGAACAAAAATACCAAAAACACAAAAAAAAAAAAAAATACCAACAAAAATACCTAAAGTATATAATAAATATATATTCAATGAACGAAAATGAATAACAAACAAAATATTACAAACAAAAAATAGTATATATATATACATAACATAACATATATATACATATGTAACTATATATATATATAACAGACGTATACAAAGTGCGAGTAATTTTTTTTTGAACGATAAACGATAAACTATATACTACACACACACACACACACACACACACACACTCACACCACAGACAACCATATATAAAAAACAACAACAAATTGCAATGTTCGTAGTATATATGAAAACAACTTGAATTTTAATTCGTTTACACGAAAATAAATGTATATATATATACATACATGCATATATATACATAATACAAACAAAAAAACACATAAAAACATAACAAATATATTAATAACAGCTAATTGTTGTACTAAGACATTGTCGCATTAAACAAACATAAGATTAAATAAACGAACATTATTTAAAATTCTGAAAATGGAGCAATTTTAGTACCTTATTTTCTTACAAATTTCAGCTTGTTCAATTCCTGGGAATCCCCTGCTTGCTTATGCCAAGCAGATCAAGTTCCACTTTACCGCCGCGAGGTGGCAGCACTGACAATGTTAACAACAGCACAGTGCCATAGCAGGCAGCTCGCTGTTAGGCGCGCAAATTTGAATTTTATTGTTTCGTTTTATTTGTTTTTGTATTTACAACTATATAGACTACTGTTATAAATAATCTAGTGAAATAAATAATGATTATTTCATTATCTTCTTTTGGGAAATGAATTTTTACCATAATACATAAAACGTAAAGATATATTCGAACGCAAAGTCGCACAAGCAAAAATCTTCTCATTTTCATGTTTTTATACCCATTTGAAAAATGGGAAGAAGGGCATAATAGTTTTGTTGGAATGTATGTAAGAGGCAAAAGGACATGTGGCAGACATCTAAAGTATATATATTCTTGATCAGCATCAACAGCCGAGTCGATTTGGCCATGTCCGTCTGTCTGTCCGTCCGTCTATCCGTATGTATGAACACGCCGATCTCGGAAACTACAAAAATTATAGGCTTCAAACTTGGCACGAAGATCCGTGTATACCAAACGCAGTACGAGTTTGTTTCAAATTTTGGATGTCACGCCCCCTTTGGCCGATAATCGATAAAAACGATTTTCGATAAAAATGCTATAACATTGGCATTTAGAGAGTAGTCGACACCAGTAAATAGGGTCATGATTAGAAACTGCAGAATGAAATTTCCCAAGATGTTGATACACCCCTCCATTTTCCCGAAAAGTGACGAAATGTATCTTTGAGCTACCAATTTTATGCTTGAGTCTTGACATTTGCTGCCCATAAAACTTATACAGAAAGTAACGTCAAAAATGTTTTTCCATCCTACATTGGTCGTCCCAAAATTGAATAAGTGCTTATATTTTCTACAATCCTTATCACAATGGTTCGAATTCCAGAATATATATTCATGACAATGTCATCAACTAATTCCAAAAATTTCATAGCGATCGGATTATAAACATCAAAGTTGTAAGACTCAGAAATGACCGAAAACGGGTTAAAATTGTCAGAGACGAAGAATGCATTATTGCATCTGGCGGCTGAACGTTTATAAATAGGGACACAAAATTCGGTATGTAGGTCCGAAAAGTTTTCCAATACTAACTTTAGCATCAATAGCAGAACCTCAGTAGACCAGTGAATAGCGCACTATCCCGCCAAATAAAAGGTGGTGGGTTCGAGTCCCGCTCATGTCAATAGACATGATCCTCCTAGAAAAACTAGGTTGTGTCGTAGGATTTAAAAAATTTCTTGGATTTCAGCTCAAGTTCCACATATCACGGTCAAGCGGGCAACACTGACAACAGAGCGCAACAAGCGTATGCGCTGTTAAGTCACGCTTCAAAAGCTCAGTGCTAGAAAACGCGCGTATTTGGCGCGTATTTTGAATATTTATTAGCATATTTCTAGAGAAATACTCTATTTATTGCTTTGTCACGTGTCACGCAATGTCAATGCCATAATCATATTGAGTTTAACTATCTTTTGTAATTTGTAGGAGGGGCTCGTGCTACTAAATAAATAGCCTACTTCAGAGTGGAACTTAGCTAATCCTCAAACAAACTGTGGAAGTTCCATACAAATTTATATTATATAAACGTATACGAAGTTCTCTGTTCTCTTTTTGTTCGAGTGGTAAACAAAGCGCTCGAGTAACGCCCCCAGTTGACATTCCCAGTTTTCCCAGTCTTTTTTAGCTTTTTTCTGTAACGTCTGTTAGAGTCTATTGATTAATTGATAAATGATACACGTTTTTCAATTAGAACTGTTTGCACTTGAGCTTATTATCGTCTTTTTTTTCCGATTGTTCCAATTGTTTATTGCAGATAATAGTTGTTAAATTGGTTTGACTACTGGTTATGTTATTACTTATTATACTATTCATTTTACTAGGTGATTGAGTAGCTTTTTCTAGCTTTATTGAGCCAAATGTAGCCAGATTTGGCATATGTTACATAAGCTTGCTTTTTACTATGTTGGGGTATGCTTAGTTGTTGGACTTTGTTTCAATTTCATTGATATGGCAACATGTGAAAGCTGATTTAATGACTCTCCAGTTATCTGCGCCGGTTTACTCCAGTTTTCAACGGTATATATATAGATAATATAGCTAATCAGTGTGTTTAACTTGAAGCTGTTATTGCTATGCAGGTCGATCGATCGTCTGCTCAGATCATCTCCCATACACATTGTCTGCCATTCCGGGCATTGCCATATGGTGAAATAATCTAAATACCTTTCCTCTTCAAGCCATTTCCTTTGACGCACTTAGAGAACCTGGCCATAAGTCGGGTTGTATCAGCTTACCATAGGTTGTGGCCAGCCCGTGCTGAGCCCGTGATTGCAGTTGCGCCTCGGGGGGACCCTTATCGGAGCAGTCGCTGATGCGTAGTTGTAATTAATCGTATGGCAATTGGGCCAATGCTGACTCAACCTGAAAACAAACCCAATCAAAGCAGAAATCGGCTGACTCAGCCGATTCTCTCTCTCCCTCGCTCTCACTTTCAAAACTGTCGCTGTCTCAAGTGGTTAACAACAAATGGCAAATGGTTAATAACAATTGTCTAATGGGCATCGTTTGGTCGTCTAAATGCACTTCAAATGACTTTTGAATCGATCGAATTTCAGGGGAAATATAGATATATATGATTTTTATAGAGTTGGGGGCCACGATGGACCAGTGGATAGCGCAAACTTCCGCCAAACAAGAGGTCTAGGTCTTGCCGCTCAAGTCGATAGGCATGACCCTCCTAGAAAAACTAGGTTGTGGCGTAGGATTTCAAATCCATCCACGTAAAAGAAGTTCTTCAGTGAAGGAAGCAGGAAAAAAGGGGGGAAAAGTGCATCAGGCTTTGATGCTGTAGGATTTTTAAGGCCATATAATGATAATGTTTATAGAGTTTTCTTTATGGAGCACATTTTTCAGCTTATTTTAGCCAATTTTATGCTGAAGACAATCGAAAATTGGTATGGATAAATGGTATGGTATATCAATAAACATGAGTTTTACGTTCCTAGAAAGCATCGTGTCAGACCGAGTTAGTGTTAAATGAGGGCGTGTTAATCGAGAGCCAGGTGTATGCTATATATATTCTTAAGCAGCATTAAGAGCCGAGACGATTTAGCCCATTTCATCTGTCTGTCTGCCCATTTGAACGCTTTAATTTTCGATTTGTTCCCAAAGGTTCGATCTTGTACACTTTCATTCCGATTGTCTTGAAACTTTCAGAACAACTTCTACATGATAGTATTCAAAAGTACATGAAAAGAATCGATTTTTTAACATTTCAAAACCCATGTAACCGCTTAAGTAGGCCTTGAAATAATTCTATTGACAATCGAAAATTGTTTGTTGAAAGAAACTTATTATAATTGTGAGTTAAAACAAGCAAGTTCTGTCTGTGTTACTAGGATAAAAATTCTAGGAAATATTGGATTAATTCAACGTAATATCGCGACTGGTAAATAATAGTAAATATATGTAATAAAGATATAATTAACAAACAGAAACCTTTAGTCAAAATGCCAGGAAACGAAAGAGAACCACTTTCGCCCGATCAGAGGATTTCAGAGGAGACTCTGAAACAGCTTAAAGATATTGAAAATAGGAATGAGAAGCTCTGGAAGAAAATGAAAGACTTGAATAAGCGCTTGGAAGCAATGCTTGAAAAATTCAACAAGAATTAGATATTAGCTAGCTATATTATATAGTATAGCTAGTTCCATATTATACAATATATGCATATAGCTTATACTATTATAAATATATAATAGCTGTTCAGCAAAATTATGATATTTTTTTCATCTCTGTCTGTTTTAGGACTTGGTATAATGGTTTAAGGCAGGAGGTGTGGTAGACCCTTTACAATATATACATTCTTGATCAGCATCAATAGCAGAGTCGATATGTCCATTTATCCGTCCGTCTATGTAAGGCCGTCGATTTTATAGAATACAATAGTTAGAGACTTGAAACTTGGTATCAAATATCGTAATTAAGTTCTGACCATTTATAGATTGTTTACCCGATAAGCTATATCTACAGTTTTTGAATAATGGGCAGAACTCTTGCATTGATAGAGTTAACGGCTTCATATTTGCTATACAGATCTATGAATATGAGCTATAGAAGAGAATTCCCTGAAATTTTGATAAGCCCCTCCGTTTCCCCGAAAAGTAACGAAAGTTGTATAACCCTACCCTATCAGGTCATAGCCTGAAGCACTACACTACTTACCTTCACTGAAGAACTTGTAGAGGTAAAAACTTCCCTTGGAAGAAACTTCTTTCAGTCCCTCAACAATTCAAACTCAATGGGGTTTTGGTTTTCTTTATAAGTATAGATATATGTATATATATGTTGATTATATATAATAGTTTTATTAAGTTTTATTAAATTTGCCATAGAAAATGCCGCATTCTATTGGGCTAAGGCTAAGTACTTAACACATCACAGATTGCATACACTACGAAGCTGTTTGATTTGTTCACTTCTTCAGGAAGATCTCGCGCAGCTCCACATCCTTGAGGTTATTAGCCCCCGGCATGCCAGTTGCTCCTGCTGCTGCCAACGAGGCGCGTTGCTCGCGTCTGCCCTTCCTGCCCATGCGCCAGTGTTCCTCGATCTCGATCAAGGTGCGTCCACGTGTCTCCGGCACAAAGCTGTAGATAAAGACGGCCGCCAGGAAGGAGACAAACGCATAGAAGGCAAAGAGATTGGCTGTGCCCAGTAGTGCCTCCATGTTCGGATAGATCTTGAGCATTATGAAAGCCAATATCATGCCAAAGAAGACGGCAATGCCGGATGCACTGCCTCGCACGCTCTGCGGGAATACCTCGGATATCATGATGAAGGGCAGGGTTAACATGCCCGTCGTGGAGAACACAATGTGTGCCACAATGCAGACCACAGGCAGCCATGAGAGAATGCCCACTGTGTCGGGCCACCAGCCACCGGCGGCCAGGCATAACATGCAGAAGCCCATGCCGGAGGCGGAGAAGATGCCAGCCGGTCGTCGGCCCCATTTCTCGAATATGCTGCTCATAAAGAAGGTGGTTATGATGCGTGCCACGCCCAGCATGACAGCCACCAGCACCGGGTCAATGGTGACGCCAGCACGCTGAGCTATCTGCACGGCGTAGACAATGATGACGACGACGCCGCAGGCCTGCTGGAAGCCAAAGAAGCCGATCATCATGAGCAGCGGCTTATAGACCTCCGGACGACGTATGGCCTGACCCAGAGATTCACTGGCCGCCGTATCCCGACTGTTATCCGCGTTCTGCTTCATTTGCGTCAACTCCGCCTCGAACTCAGGCACACAATCCAGACCTGCAAACGAGATTTGGATTTAGTCTCTTAACCCCTGGATTGGACTTGGAGCACTTACCTTTACGTTTCAAGCCACGGAAGTAGCGCAGGGAGCGACGTGCTCTTTCCATGCGGCCCTTTTGCAGCAGCCAACTGGGCGACTCCGGCATGGGCAGCACCAGCAATGTGGCGGCCAGTTGGTAGGCACAACTGATGCTAGCTATGAGCACCACGTTGTGCCGTATAAAATAGCCGAGGAGATACATGAGCAGGATGCCCGAGGCCAGGCCAATGGAGGTGCCCAAGATGAGACGACCCCTGATGCGGGGCAGACTAATCTCGGCGGAGTAAACGCCCACCGGGGAGACAAACATGCCAATCAATATGCCACCCAGAGCACGTCCGACCAGCATCTGGGCATAGATGTAATCCCGATTGGTGTGTAGGAAACTGGTGGCCAGCAACAGCCAGCCGAGGAAACCAATAAGATTGGTCAGGAGTATGGTATGTTTGCGTCCAATGCGATCCAGGAAGAAGCTGACCAGGAGACCGCCCAGAGGACAGGCCATGTTGTTGATGGAAGCTGTGGAATGAGAGGGAGTTGGTATAAGAAATGGGTTATTAGGTACTAAGGAGGGCTGTGGCTTAGAGAGTATTCAAGTTGAGGATGAACTAAAAGAACTAAAGAGCTGACATATTGTCCCTAAGGAGCACTTAGGAAGTATTGGATAAGTAGTATTTTCAAGACACGCAAGCGATGTCCTCTGGGACTGAAGGGATAGTAGGGGGGGTCAGTTAATGAAGAAGGGGCGTTTGAGGAGAATAGGAAATAATTGAAATTAAGTTAGGGAAGGTTAAATACAAGGAGGTTTTAACTTTGACGTTCTTTAAGGAAAGTGCCATTGGTTATTGCTCTTTGGGGCTTATCCTTACCCTCACCCTTTTTTACTTTCTTTCGTTTCTTTTCCGTGCTTTACTTTAGGACAACTTCCATTATGTATTCTGTTTACTAACTTCTATTCCTATGGTTTCTTCCTTTTCTTGCATTTCCATCGCTTTTCCCATTTCATTAGCCTTTTTTTCTCTCCTTTCTATTGTCTCATTCTTTCCTTCCTACTTTAAAATATTCTTTCCCTCCTCTTTCCTTGTTTGATCTCTATCTCAAGCACTTCTAATTTCCACCCATTCATTCGCTTCCTTTTGTTTTTATCTTATCCAACCATACTTTCTTCTCATTTCATTTTTTGTCTTTTCTTTATGGATCGGAAAAGGCACTCTTCCCATTTCTTGAGTGTTTTCCTTCTCTTTCTAATTCTTTAGTCCTCCCTTCCTACTTTTTACTTTCTTTTCCTCTATCTCAAGTGCTCTCAATCTTCCACCCATTTCTTTACATTCTTATTTTAAGATCTTTTCTATAACTTTGTTCTTCTACCTTGTGTGGAAATGAATAGAATACGTCCGATTAGATTATCTTATTCTCCTACTTTTTCTTTCTTCCATGAATTCTTTTCCTCCTTAGAATCTCGGGTACTTCCTAACCTCCCTCGTTCTCCTTAGAGGATCATTCATTTCTTTTTGTTGTTCTCTTCCCTTCTTTGAGTTCCTTTCCTTCTATATCTCCCTAGGCTTACTACGTTGTCCTACTTTGGGCCTTTCAGGAGGATCATGGTGTCCTCTGTCCACTATTCTCTATCACATTTTCACACCTTCCTCAGCATAAGGTTCCCGCCAAAGTGTAGCCAATTCAGGCCCGAAGACTAAGACAACCAAGTTTTCTCCGTTTCTACCATAGCCTTTCCCACTTTGGGCAAATCAAATGTCAAAAAACACGCGTCAGAAATCTCATCTTATCACAAAACTATGGTTTGACTGATAAAAGTCAAGCCAAGAGATAAGGCGCGATACTCTTCAGAATTCTTTGCGGGAATTCCAGATAAAATTCTGCCAATCTTTCATGCGACTTACCGAACCAGCTGGCCTCATCCTTGTTCAGCCAGAAGGGTTGTGTCTCGTCCGTCAGCTGGTTGAGGGTCACACTGGGCATGCTGACCACCATGCCGGAGCCGAGGACTCCGCAATTGCCCAGGCAGACCATCAGCTCCTGCCGCAGCACGGCCAAGTGACGTTCGCCCAGCGGCAGGATGCTCTCCTTGCGTGTGTGTGGCTTCTTCTTGTTCTTGTTGCTGTTGTTGTTGTTGTTGTTGCTGTCCTCCTCCAGCTGCAGCGCCGTCTTGTCCATGTCCTTGCATATGGAGGCCGCCATGCTGGGCTGATAGGGGGGCGGCATTAGCTCCTCCTGTTCCAGTGTCATTATTGTGTCTGTCGAGTTAATTGTAGGTCTGCGGATGGGCTTGGAGTGGCGGTTGGAGGACTGTGCTGGGTTGTGCTGGGTTGTGCCGGGTTTTCTTTGGGGCTGGGTGTCCTTTAATTTAATCCAATTAATGTCGGGACAATTAATAGAATCGACTTGAACTTGTCGTCGCTCGTCTGTGGACTGCGACTCGACTGCGGCTATGTTGCCTGCTGCCTGCTGGCTTTGTAGTGTTCGCTCGAGCACCTTCAGCACGTTGTTTAATTGAAAATAACGACAACAACAACACCGACAACAACAACAGCAACAACTATTACTACAACAACAACAAGTGGAAACTTCCGCGCATTTCTATCAACTCGAACACCCGACCCAGTATCAATTTCATAAGTTTGCCTGGCCTCTTCATGACGAAGGCAAAAACCAAATCGAAAAAAAAACTTTGAACATTTCAATTTTTCGCATTTCACATACCCTTTCCCGGCGCCTCGAGCATGGCGCCTCTCTGACCCAACATGCTGAGGAAACCCAAGCTAAGCGTGTCCGAGCTATTGGAACTAATCGATTTGTGACGATTTCATCATGAAATTGCATTTTATTCATTGATTGCATTCGAATGCAATATATATAGATGTGTATATATATAGCTTGGATCGTAGCACTATATAGTATAAAAGTTTGTCTGAAAGTTTTTGCATTTTAGCATGAGGTATGCAAATTTTCTATAGACTTACAGACAAGTCTCAAAACATATTCGTATAGAAAGTGTGTCGATTTGGTTCAGATAACTGGGAAACTAACGCTAAGGATTTGTTGAAAAATACTGAAAAATGTGTAAACCATGATAAGGAGGCCTCCCTTGAGGCATAGGTATTGAAAGGATCTATAAGAATTGAGATGAGCAGATGAGCATTTGGTAGGAAGTAGAGTATAAAGTGTGTAGGAAAATGTTCGAACCAATGTTTCAAGAGCTTAATACGATATTTAAACATCAATGAAGAATCATAGTGTTGTGTCTATGATTCGGAAAGTGAACTAATTTTGAGTGTTCCGACTAAGAGACCCATTTAAAAAGAGCTTTTTGGACGATTTAAATTTATGCCTCTAACTGCTAAATATAGTGTAATCGTATAATACAATGTTCTTTGTAAAGTTTTTCCAAAAATATAAAATTTTTCAATTGGGTTCCAATACCTCTAGCTATAGCCTAAGCACGGGGCGTAGTACCTTTGTAACACTGCATCTGCGTATAGCATACACTGACCCTCATGGGGCCTGCTTGGAGTCCCTAGCTCCTATATATAGTCTTCAAAATCAACGGATGGATATAACGATGTCTCCTTCTATCAGTTACATACATTCCAACAAAACTATTATACCGAGTCTTAAAAGAAACAGACACGACAACAAAAACATAATTTTCCTGAACAGCTTTTATATATTTATAATAGAATTAGCCATGTGCATATATAGTATGTTGGATCTAGGTATACTATTTTATATAGCCAGCTGACATCTACTTCTTTTCGACATTTTTGAATACTTTTTTCACGCACTTATTCAGCTTTTTCCACAACTTGGCATTCATCTTATCAATATCTTTAAGCTGTTTCAGGGTCTCCTCAGGAATCAGCTCCTCAAGTGAGCGTGGATCCCTTACGTTTCCAGGCATTTTCACTAAAGGTTTCTTATTGCTTTCTTACATATTTATTTCATATATCTAAATTTATTTACCAGTTCCGAGATTACGTTGTATAAATCCAATATTTCCTATGGCTTTTTTTCAGAACTTGCTTGGTTGAGCTCAAAATTCTTTTGAGACAGAAGTTGCTACTTTCATCTGATATTTCTTTTGAGTTTATTTGAATAATGTTCCAAGGCCTACTTAACAGAGTGTAGTGCCAGTAGACGCCCATTGACAGGTAAAGGATTCAAAATTTGCTGCTTGACTAACATTAAATTTATTATGTTATGGCAATAAACACTCTATCGGGTTACAGCTTGAAGCACTATTTGTTTTTATTTCTGTTTCCTTCACTGAGTAACTAGGAGTGCCATGTCTATCGACATGAGTGGGATTCGAATTCACAGCCTCTTGTTGGACGAGACAATGTGCTATCCACTGGTCCACCGAAGCTCCTTATAAAGTCATACTAAAATCTATTATATAAGGAACCATTATCTTAAGCCAAAGATTTTATACTCATTTCCTTTCTACGCCACAACCTAGTTTTACTGAGAGGGTCATGCGGGACATGAGCGGGACTCGAACTTGAACCTCTTGTTTGGCAGGACAGTGCTCTATCCACTGATTCGCCGAGGCCCCGATATTATATTAGATATAATTAACCTAGCTAACTTCATATAGCTTTGTAGCTAAAGGTAGTCTACCGTTACTAGTGATAATATCTTATAAGTCTTCTCCAATTTAAACATAATATATACATATTTCAACCAAGACAATAGGGTGAATGTTTAAGAAAAGGAAGCGATGATATTATGCTATTTGTAAGTTCAACAGGGTGTATTATCAGCAGGCTTCATCCCGTTCTTCCTACTGCTTAGCTTTGAAAGTGTATTTGAAATTCTTTATGTGAAAAAACGTAGAGGCCTTTGATTGTTCTCTTGGTTTCTTTTTTCAGAACTTCCCCGCTTGGCGCCAAACCACTTGATGACGATATGTCTTAACGTTTTTCGGTCTGCTTAGTTTATGACACTTGTTGTTGTTGTTCTTATAGTTGTTGTTGTAGTTGTTGTTATTGTTTTGTAATTATCAGTTTTAATGGGCAGCAGCGAACCCCATTTATGTGCATTTGCCCCGAGCGTGCTATTGATTTGGTTATCGATTACCAAGTCCAAAACAGACGAGCCTCTTCACACACACACCAAACACACACCAAACACACACACCAAACACACACACTCGTTCGAAATGGAAGCACCTACCACAGGGAAGAACAGGCAAAAGAGTAGGCAGATCTCCCTAGAAGAGTGGCAGAGCAGGTGGAGACGTCCAGACGTCATAGAGTGGGTTACTTAGGGTTACCAGGAAACAGGGACAGGTATACTACTACCTGACGCAGCTCTTGAGCGGTCATGGATGCTTTAAAGAGTATCTCTTCCGATACGGACACGAGGAATACCCTTTCCGGGGGAGCTAGAAGACGCTGAGCATGTTTGCTTCATATACCCTAGATTCAGCACGAAGAGGGAAAGGGTACAATTTATGCATGGAGAACCATACACAGACACACACACACACACACACACACACACACACACACAAAGTGGCAGATACACACACACATACAAACACAAAACACACACAGACACCGTAGAAAGTTATAAACAATTGGCAATAACAACAACAGCTGCACATTTGTTAATTATTTTGGCACTTAAAAAAAAGAAACAACAAATTTTTCTACATTAAATATTTTTTTTTTTATAGTTTTGTTCTGTTTTTCTCTGGAGCTGCCACCAAATGCGGCGAATTCAGCGTCCGCCGGGGGCAACGTTTAAAGAGCAACTGAGCAAATGTTGCCAACAGACGCCGCCGTCGCCGTCGCCGCAGCAGCAGCCGCAGCAGCAGCAGCAACAACAACACCAAACAACAACAACAACAACAACGTTTGCCCTATTGTTCTTTATTTTTTATTAACTTTTAATAAATTGTTTGCACGTCGCAACAACAACAACAACAACACAACAACAACGCGTATGATAAAAAAATGCATTACGTATTCGCCGGGTCGTCCGATATTTTCCGATATTTGCTTTTAATCGGAAGCGCCGCCAGTCGCTGTTTGCCAACGTGTTTTGTTGATTGGGTTGCCACGCGACCAGCGAGTGCCTGCCCCTACCCGTTCCCCTATCCTACCCCTTCCCCTGCTCCTGCGTAGTCACGCCCCCAACGCCCCCTCCTAACTGCCCCCACACACCCACTGCCCATCCCCAAACGAACGACATTGGCAACGAACTTGGCTCTTGTTTTTCGCCTCGAAAGTAGTTTTGAAATTTGTTCACCGACCAAATGATGTCATATACCCTAACTTTGGGGCATATGAAACACCCTGATCACATAAGGTATAATTATTTAGCACACTTTTCTGGCACAGTGCGAAAAGCCGCGTAAATCTCCAAATTTTATATTTATCAATTATTATAGTAAGAGGTTAGTTTGAAAAGTTTTAAACTGATTTCATTAATATTTCATTGATTTTCACAAAATGTTGATAAGCAAGAGTCATCAAATTTGGTATATAGCTGCACATATAAGTTATACAGATAATCTTATCCAAAATTTAACTTCATTCCAATAAAATCTCCCGAAAATATAAAAGTTCCTAAACAATGCAGATCTGCAGATCATAATGATTTGAATTTAAGTTTGTATATTTAAGATTATGTCATATAGCTATTCCCAGAGTTTCAGAATGATCGGTTTATAAGCACGGCAGTTACATGATACAGAATCTCCTGAAAAAGATGTTAAAAGAACATAAGGTGAAAAATTTAATATAATTTTGTATATTTCCGACTAATAATAAGTCCTGAAGCTATCCTTTGAGTTTCAGAATGATCGCTTTATAAGCACGGCAGTTATATGATGCAGAATATCGTAAAAATCGATTAAAATAACATAAGGTGACAAATTATATTAAAGTTTGTATATTTCTGAACAATTCCTAAAGCTGTACCTTGAGTTTCCTAGATTTCTGTTCAAAACTCAAATAAACATTTTGATTTTTCTAAAATTACTAAATGTTACATGTTCTGAACTGTGTCAAAGTATATTAAAAATTTCTTTACAATCGGATAAAAAACAAGGTATTTATTAACTTAACATAAGGAAATTCACCAATCTGTTTTAACTTTATGATGCTTCAACTCTTTTACTTTTCCAAATTTCTGATCCAAAATTTTCATCTAAGAACCATTTTTCATTTGTGGTCAATTTCTGTTCCTTAAACTTAACAACTTTGGGATCTGGGATGTATTTCGGGAATTTCGGAAATAAGCTTTTCCAACATGTTGTATAGAGACGTGTTTTTTGTAATTGCCAAACCTTGATTAGAGTCTCATCCCGTCCAAAAGTATTTTATGGACTTTCCCATATTTTTGTCATCTTACGAACGCCTTTGACTTTCGTATTGGTTTCAGTAGTCAGTTGTTATATGTTAATATTGAGTCGGTTTAGGGTGGATAATATCTTGTTGTGTGTTCAAACTGATCGTGTATTATATGGGACTATGACTAGGAATATGATATTAATTGGAATAAATATTTGACAGGGAAGAAAACACTGGTTATGCTATACGAAACATAAGAATGACTCTAACCCACGAATCCAATGCGCTATACACCTTGTTGAAAGTTAACTATTATTACTATATAGCTGAAATTTTGGGTAAATCACCAAAAAAGCTGACTCCATACACTTTGCATGTTTGATTGAAGTACAACCATGTGTGAGCTGAAAACTTTTGACACAACCCTCGTAGAATTATTGTATATGAAACTGCCCATAGACTTAGTCAAATGATAAATTATTGACTTTCGTCAAATTACAATTAAATTATAGGCCATTTTTGACAGTTTCGACCTGGTTTTTTATCTAGCCCCGAAAAAATCCCCTGAAATTCAATCTGTTTACAATGTTGAGAGCCCCAAACAGCCTACGTCTGGATTGCACCTGCCGCACCTGTCTAATTTTATAGGCCATAAATTCATTAATTAAATACAATATTCGATATGTGCACGAAATCATTCATCAGCTAATGACTGAGGGGTCTACAGACTATAGACTTTGTGCCCAGTTATTAGCTTTAGTCAAATTAGCAAGGGGATCTTATTACAAGTTGAAACTCAATGAAAATTTAAAAAGCTGATAAAACCACAAAGGAACTTTATAAATTTGAAGTCCTTGTAGGAGTTTTATAATAATAAGTTTTATAATAATAATTCATTATGATTTAAATTTAAGTTTCTGTATTTATGACTATGGGATAAAGCTATCCTGAGAGTTTCAGAATGATTGGTTGATAAATATAGCCTGAGGTAAAAAATATTATTAAAGTGATCTAGTGGTCAGTTCACCAACATGGAAGTTGCATGATGCAGAAGTATAGTGAAATTTCAATTAATGAGTTTAAGAAATTTGGGACATATGGACCCAAGGGACTTTCGAAATTTGGTATAGCAATAGATAATAAAGAATCTTTAATGTGGGTCAAATCTCAATCCATGAGCTTCAAAAGTTTGGAAAATATGGTTAAAATTGACTTTGTATGACAGATTTGCTTATAGACTAGGAAAGTTGGGAATTTACAAATAGTTGTTCCACAAAATTTTAAGAGTAACGAAATAAAGCTGTATTTGATGACCTACTGTGACAATTTTGAATTGATATTACTTCTTAATGTGGATAGTGTTTTTTTAAACAAACACTCCATACTATTCCAGCTAGAGACCCCACAAAACTAGTAGTTGCAATGCCTAAAGACCTCGAAATTCGGGACCTGTTCAAAAGGTTGTTCCAGAAAGCTTTTAAGTTTCAAAATACAACCAAATAAACCTACTGAGACTCTTTTTTGAAAGTATATTTCGCATTCGTTGTGGTTTTGCTGTCACTTCCACTGCAGCTGGCCAAAAGCCAAAAGTCAATGAATGCTCTTCATGGCTTATCAGCCAAAGTATTCTCATTCTATAATAATAACAAACCCATACTCTCCCTCTCTGTCTCTCAGTCTCTCAGTCTTTCTTTCTCTCCGCTCCTCTTGTAGCCTAACCTGTTGCAGAAACCTGTAGCACCCACTAAAAAGCTACCAGCTACGTCACTGTTCAGGAATTTCAATCGAGCTGCTCCCGCGGTGGGTTAGGCCCGCTTGTGAAGCAGGTGGAACTGTAGCATCTGAATATATATATATAAAACTGAATAACATTAAGCGACACGCGGATCTTTGTCTTCGTTATCTGCTTTAATCGCGCTTAAATTAAATAATTAGCAGGTTCAACAACTCAGAACAGGAACAACAAAAATAAATTGCCGGAATTGAAGGGAAACTAAAATTATTAACAAATTTCAGTGCAAAAAACAAATGAGAAGTTAATTGTGGCAACAACAATGATAAGCATTTTTATACCCATTTGAAAAATGGAAAGAAGGGTATAATAGTTTTGTTAGCATGTATGAAACAGGCAGAAGGAGACGTGGCAGAACATAAAGTATATATATTCTTGATCAGCATCAATAGCCGAGTCGATATAGCCATGTCCGCCTGTCCGTCTGTCTGTCTGTCCGTTTGAACGCGCCGATCTTATAGACTACAAGAGCTAGAGCTAGAATTCAAACTTCCCATGAACATCCGTATATACCATACACACCTCCTTCGCCAGATAATCGATAAATTCGTTTTTCGATAAAATGACCATAACTTTGGTGTTTATAGTGCTATCGACACCAAATATATATATATATATATATATATATATATATATATATATAGGGGCATCGGTGGAGCAGTGG
>JBANCY010000514.1:0-29530 GCA_037040045.1 Phorticella flavipennis | reverse complement strand
CCTCGCCAGAGGAAGATGCTTCAGGTTGTGACCCGATAGGGTTGTTATAGCCACATAATAATAATAATAATAATTTTCAGATACATTCCATTTTATTTGTACATCTCCCAAATCCTTAGCCAAGCTCTAGAATAATAGATTTATTCATTTTGTATAATTATTCTCATATTAAGAAATTTTGATTTATGGACAAAAACGACTTTCGGTCAGTAATATAGTGATCTGATCCTTTTGAAATTTGGTAGAGCACAAGATAATAAAAACTCTTAAAAATTTGTCAAATTACAGTCTAATCATATAGTGATCAAATCAAGATCGAATATACACTAAAGAATCTTTAGATTCTATCAAATATCAAATCAAAAGCTTGAAAAACATGGGAGATATGGTCAAAGTTGGTTTTCAGTTGTATGGTGGATATAAGATATAGTGATCTAATCATTTTGAAATTTGGTAGACAGATATATAGTAACAAATCGTTAAGAGCTTGTCAAATTACAGTTCAAAAGCTTTAAAATCTTGGGGAATATGGGAAAAATTCAGTTTCAGTTGTGTGGTAGTTATATGATATTTTGATCCAAACCGACCGATTCCGACAAATGTGCAGCGCATTTATAAGTTAAGGCTCAGTTTGCATACATATAGAACGACAGATAGACAAACTGGTTCAATCGATATCTTTTTCCTCCTCCACCAGAGGTAACGCTGGCTTCTATAAGGTATATGAAAATAGCCAAAATTCACTTCCTTATCGCCAGGTGATAACTTTTAGCGAACCATCACTGTATTTACCTGACAATTTTCCCATCAGTTCACCTAGTTATTTGGTTGTGCTCTTGATGAGGAACAAGCTCTCGCTGAGCAAGAGCAAGAGTTACAGCCAGATCTGTCGGATCTTGTCAGTTGGAACTTGGCATAGAAAGTGAGGCATGTGGATGCTCCACATGGCCACATGGAAGTTGAGCCAGTTGCTCCAGAAAGCGTCCAATTCGTGCATTTTCACCCAATACAAAACACTTGACTAGACTTTCCATTGACGCCTCCGCCAAGGCGGTGCCTGCCACAGAGGGAGTGGCAGTGGCAGGGGCAGTGGCAGCGGCAGAGATAGTGCCAAAGCTGAATCCGAATCCGAATCCGACTTTGACTTTGGCAAATGAATGCCAAAGCAAACAGGATTTTCAAGTTGTTTGGGAAAGTAACAGTGATGCTGCCACTGCCACTGCCACTGCCGCTGCCGCTGCCGCTGCCGCTGCCAACAGCAACAGCTGTTGCAACAACAAAAACAACAACAATACAAGATGACAACAACAACAACAACAATTGGAGGACAACAACAATGGCAGCAAAGCATTCATTGATTGCCTTTTGGTATTAGTTTCAATTTATTTCACTTTGAGTGTGATGGATGGCAGCTGCGACAGGCTACGGACGTGGCATGCCCCAAACCAACAACAAAAATAGCAACTACAAATGCTCTAATTGCCAATACAACTGACTCAAAGATACCCTGTAATCTAGGAATTCAAGCCGAGTTGAGTTTGGGTGGCAGAAAAAGTGGTCTCTTTTGGTAGGGCGAATGTTAATAAGGACCTCAGTGGACCAGTGGATAGCGCACTGTCCCGCCAAACAAGAGATGTGGGTTCGACTCCCACACATGTCGATAGGCATGACACTCCTAGTAAAAGTAGGATGTGGCGTAGGACTTGAAATCCACCCACGTAAAAAAAAGTTCTTCAGTGAAGGAAGCAGAAATAAAGACAAATAGTGCTTCATGCTTTGACCCGATAGGGTCAAATGTTTATTTCAATGAAATCGAGACAGCTATATAAAGAAAATGACATAAAGAGTTAGAAAGAAAGAGAGAAAGAATAAAGCTCTATCTGTAAAGAGAGCAAAGAGTGCAAATATAGCAATAAAATATATGTGAAAACAAGGATTTGAAGTCTAAAATTTCCTCGTGGATCCACTTAGTCTTACGATAGTTTATCCTTTAAAAGTTATCGATAGTTTAGCTGGCCAGAAATATAGTTAAGGAGACAGTAAGAGACAGAAGCTCTACAGGAAAAGAGAGCACCACCAAACCCATCAGTGGAACCTGAGGCTCTGAGGCCCTTCACTTGCTCACAAAATCTCTTAGTTTGACGATAGTCTAGCAGCAATTAGTTATCGATAGATAAAAGGGCGAGAAACATAGGTAAGAAGACAGAATGAGAGAAACTCTCCAGAAATAGAGCGCACAAAATGAGTGAAACCTAAGGTTCCGAAGCCTTCCAATTGCTCATGGAATCTCTTAGTTTGACGATAGTTTAGTTGATAATAGTTATCGATAAGATAGATCAAAGTCTCGATATATAGCTAAGGAGATTGAAAGTGAACAAGCTCTTAGGGTAAAGAGACGAAAGAAATCAATAATATATGATTGAACGCTGAGGTTCTGATGCCTTAAATTACCTCTTAATTTGACGATAGCTAATTTCATAATAGTTATCGACAGATCAGTGGGGGATCAAAATTGGTAAGGAGACAAAAAGTGAGAAAAGTTTTTCAGAAAATGAGAGCACAAGCCACATGAGTGAAACCTACTGAGATGAGGTCTACCATATGCTCATGGCATCTCTTAGTTTTACGATAGATTAGCTCACAATATATATCGATAGATAAGAGGGCGAGAAACATAGGTAAGAAGACATAAAGAGACAAAAGCTTTCCAGCAAAAGGGCCAACAAACCACTTGAGTGAAACCAAGGGTTCCGAGGCCTCTAAACTGCTCACAGTTGGACGATAACTTATCCCAAAACAGTTATCGATAGATTAGTGGGCGATAAATATAGATAAGGAGACAGGAAGAGAGAAAAGTTTTTGAAATCTAGTGTTCTAAGGCCTTGCATTTGCTCATGGAAGATCACAGTTTTACGATAGTTTAGTTCATAATGGTTATCGATAGATTAGCGGGCGAGAAATACAAATAGGAGGCAGAAATAGAGCTAAGCTCTTCAGGAAAAGAAAGCACAAAAACATGAGTGAAGCCTAGGGTTCCAAGCCATTCCATTGGCTTATGAAATCTCTGAGTTTGATGATAGTTTACCTAATAATAATTATCGATAGATTAGCGGGCGAGAAATATACTTAAGGAGGCAGAAAGAGAGTTAAACTATCCAGGAAAAGAGAGGAAAAGACACATAAGTGAAACTCATTTGCTCATGAAATCACTTAGTTTGACGATAGTTAAGCTGATAATACTCTCGATAGATTAATGGGCGATAAATATAGGAATGAACCAAAAAGTGAGAAAAGTTTTCCAGGAAAAGAGAGCACAAAAATGAGTGAAACTTAGTGTTCTGAAGTCTACCATTTGCTCATAGAAGATCTTAGTTTTACGGTAGGCTTTCTCACAGTTATCGATAGTTTATAGAGCGGGAAATACAGCTAAGGAGAAAAAGGGGTAAGAAACATGCGGGAGAACAAAGAATGGAACTACAAGGGAGTGGAATCTAGTATACTGCAGTCTTCCATTTCTTCATATAAGCTACGCTAGGCTTACGATAGTTAAGCACTTAAAAGTGTTATCGATAAGTCGATAGCTTAGTCAACGAGGATGTATAAAAGCTATGCATATAAAGCTATAACCAAAGCTAATTCCCTTAAATCACACAGCCTCCTTGAACAACCACACAGATTACAGGGTATAACAACAATAGGGTCATCAATTTACAGGCTTCCCTGGCATCCAATCCACATATATATCTATTGATGTCGTATATGGCCATTGTTGCTTTCTGCACTTATTCCTTTCCTCCTTTTTTTGGCAATTGCTGGGAGCATTTTTATTGCACACTTTTAATGCCAAAACAATTGTTGCACCAAATAAATTTGCTGCAAATTGAAAAAATAAATATATATATTCGATATATATATATATTCTTTATAGATCTGGCGAAATTCAATTGCAATAAAAACTTGGATTAAATTCCCAAGCATCCAGCGAGAGGCTGGCGAGAGGATTAAAAGTAAAGCTTAGAAACATAAGAGTTATGTTGACGAGTTAAGCTTGGGGGTTTTTGGGGATGGGTTTATGACTTTATGCCCTGAAACTATGGAAAATTGCAAAAAAAAATATATTATATTAAATTGAAATTCGTTTTTATCCTCTTTCTGCCGCCGCGCCCACTGCCGTTAAATAGCACATTTTTAGCAGGATTATAGTGAGAGCTGAAAAACTATCGATAATAAAGAAACTAATCGATAGCAAATAGATTAGTAAAGTTAGGCAAAAATCCATTTCAGTGTTTTAGCTCCAGACAATAGGGAACCGACAAAAGTCTATTTTATGCTAAGCACTTTTGAACTTGAAAGAGTATTACAAATTCCAAGGGTCGCTAGATCAACTAAGTCCTTTGGGTTGTGACAAGACATACTCCCGACATTGGGAGGGCTCGAACCCATAAACCCACAATGTCTTGTTTGACAGTGCTCCACCGTGTCCCCAAGAACTCTATTATTTTTAACAATTAACATTCACAATTACCGGATTTGACCCCGAGTGACTTCATTCTAAATCTCAAGCTGAAATTGTCCTTGGAGGACATTAAGGAAAATGTTGGTAAAGCTCCATTGGATCTGGAGGGAAAACGTAAAAAGAGAACTCTGAAAGCTGTGACAAGAAATGCTCACGACATAAGTGGGACTCGAACCCACAACCCCACGACCTCTTTTTTGACAGGGGTGCTCCACTGAGGTCCCATTTATGTTTCAACATACATATTATTTTGGTGCTGTTGAAATGGTTGAATCTGGAAAATACTTAGAGCTCTATTCAATATGTATATAGTATCTCGTTCTGGCTCCCTCTTCCTCCCCGTAGACACCTGATGGAACTGCTCATCTCAACTATCTATTTATAACATAGGTCGGGCTCCTGCATTCGCACAAAACCCACATATATACCTAACACCCTACCCCCCACAGACACCTTTTACCTAGGTATATGTATATAGTGGACAATATCTATATATAGTCGTACAGGTTTTTGCCCCCAACCAAAAAACTGTCATATCAACTCAATCAAAGTCTGTTTATTTAGATATTTGACAGCGCATTCAGTATCAATCAAGCAAAGTGTCTAAGTTGAAAGATAAACTGACTAGCAAATACCCTAGGAAATATATTTCACAATGCTTAAAATATCATATGTAACATTTTTAGAACCAACATGATCTGATTATATGGCCTAGATGAGATCTATTTCCTCTCAACTCATATATCTTTCAATATTGAACTGACAGTAGACAACAGCCCATACTTTCCACTGTCATACGAGGGTTGCATATTAGATGTCTGCCCTAGATTACTTTTCGACTTACGGGGAACCATTTACCATTTGCATTCAAAATATTTGGTATTTTTGGGCAATAAGTTTATATAGAACTTATCTTGGGCAAGTACATTTAGACTGGGAGCTGACCTAATTCATAGTTAGGTCAAGGAATGTACTACGAGGGTTGCCCTCTATCTTTCTTATCTGGATTACGTGTAGACTTATGAGTATATTATCGTCAAATACGTAGTTTTTTCGAGCATTCTCAGAGATCAATCGACTTGCATCAATCTTTTTCTGTCCGGTTCTTCCATTGTGGAATACCCACGGCGTTCCTTCCTTGATGTTCATTAAATTTATGCCCAAAAATGTCTCTATTAGCATTTTATGGTCATAACAACATCATCGTGTCACAGTCTGAAGCACTATTTGATTTTTATTTCTGCTTCCTTCAAGGAAGAACTTCTTTTACGTCGATGGATTTTAAATGCTACGTTAAAACTTAGTTTTTCTAGGAGGGTCATGTCTATCGACATGAGCGGAACTCGAATCCACACCTCTTGTTTGACGGAACAATGCGCTATCCACTGGTCCGCCGAGGTCCCCCAAACACGTCTCTATCAGATGATTTCCCCAACACATCCTTTATTTCATATTATTTCTAAAATCTAAATATTATTAGACAATTTCATAGCTCCAACCATGATATACACATCCTAATGACATTTCCATATAATATCTCTGTCATCGTCCCTCCCAATACATCATAATTATATCAATTTGCGTCCCCCATGGGGTCGCATTATTCCCGCATTATGGAAGTTATCGCAGTTAATCAGTCGTTGTGAATTGCAATTACATGGAAACATTTAAAGCTCTTTGATCTTTGGCGTTGACGTGTTGCTTTTGTTTTCAAAAGATAATAACAAAAAATTTTAAATATTTTCTCCGAATCCGAAACACAATCCAAAAGCGTATCAATATTTTTGGCTTTGAGCCTCAACCGCAGTTTGTGTGCGAAAATCAAAGCTGAAAAGCTTTTCATGTCAGGCCAACTGCTAATTAGATGCACACACACTCACACACACACAGATACACACACACACACTCACACACAGATATGATACAATGTGTACAAGAGCAGAAAACACAAACAATGATAGACGCTTGAGATACCCTCTAGAAGTGCAAAACTATGCAAATTTATAACAAAGGATTGACTTCAAATGAGTTTGGCAATGATTAGAGATCACGAAGTAATAGTTTTATACATTATATATAAACGAAGCCAATACCCTGTAAATGTGATAAAAGCATTGATTGAAGAAATCAAAGACTGACAAACGTTTAATCACTTCTGAAACTTTGGTAGTTTGCGCAAAAGCCTAATGAAAAAGAGTAGTATTTTATAAATCTTCCAGCTAGATTAATACCCTGTAAAATTGTAATCATGGTAAGAAAATCAATGATAAAAGGAATAAAACAGTGTTAGCAGTTTTTACTGCTGAAATTTTTAACACTTTTTAAAGAACATAAAGAAATAGAGCTTATTATACATATAGATACCAATTAGGCAAATACCCTGTAAATAAGTAATAATGGTGATGAAAGGAATCATAGCAGAACTGAACTATATGTTTCAAATGTATATTCTTTGCTGAAGCTTTGGCTGTTGATTCAATAGTTCTTCATGCTCTAGATAAATACATACTTATATAGCAATTATACGAATACCCTTTGAAAATGAGCGAATATTTCCAGAAGATGCAACACAATTTTTGAAAATGTATAGCCCCGTCTGAAAACTATTGTAAATTGTTACGCACATTTGGGAATGATATCAAAATTCTGGTCTCTAGGGAAATTGTATACCTTGAATGTCTTCAAGTTATTTCCTAAAGTGCAAGCATAAATTGGTCAACAAATTTGACATAACTTCAATCCTGGTCAAAAGAACATTCCCCAAAGAACTCTAAGTAGAAGAAGTGAACCAGAATCAATGAGCCAAACTACTGAACTTCTTTTAGTGAAAGATCAAACATAAGGAGAGTTCGATGGACTTAACAACATAAAGGATCTAAAGCAACAGCATCCAGAAACTAGCACAATCATGATCCTTTCACTGATAATTCGGTAAACTTTTCGAACACCGGAAACTATGGGAAAAACAATCGAAATAAAATGAATTTTCTGAGATAAAAAAGCTTTGGGATAAAGTCTTAAGACCTTGAAATTTCGGTGTTCGGTTTTGAAGTATTGAATTCTTACTTTCAAGAAAGAATTTGAGGGATTTACCAGATAAAGGCCTCCATATCTTTGCTTTAACGGAAATTTCATGCTTTCGGGGAATTCAAGTTCCGCCAATATCGATAGCATGATCCTCCTAGAAAAACTAGGTTGTGGCGTAGGATTTGATATCCACCCAGATGAAAAACAAAGTTCTTCAGTGAATTAAGCAGAAATAAAGGAAAATAGTACTTCAGCCTTTGACTCGATAGGGTTGTTTTAGCCATATAATAATAATAATAAAGAGATATTTTGCGAACTATCCAATATTTTCGAAATTATATCAAGTAAAGAACGAATCCAAATCCCAAGAATTCAAGTCTGGATCAATGAACGATACTATCGAAAATAAACGTACTTTGCAACTTTCTTGTTACCGCGGCTGATAGGAAAATTTTGCTCAAAAATAACCCCCATTGTTGGGGCCTATTTGAATGGGTATATGGTCTATATGGTCTATAGGGTGGGGTATGCGGGGTATATGAAAGCACTCAGAGCAAAAGAGCCGTCGCTGCATAAAATTGAATAAATAAAAATACTGACTATGCGGGATTCATGGGGGCGTGGAGGGGTTTTCCGAGGGATAGGGGGGATTCGGGGGATACGAGGTATATTTATTAAATTTGCACAACATCCGATGCTGTTGTTAACCATTTCCGTGTATGCGCCAACTGAGCGAATGCCAAACAAAATGGTCAAGACCCGCCTTGCCCCCCGACGACAACTACAACAACAACAACATATGCAAGTCAACTGCAGTCAGGAGGGCGAGCGGGGCGTGAGGGGTATCCCCACAGCGTTACAGTTTTTGGGGAAATGCAGTTTTCGATATTGTAAAAACCGAAATATGGGAGCAATAAATTCATGTGGAAAAACAAACCAAAAAACAAAAAAAAAACAAGATAGAGTGCTCCAGTCGAGAGTGCTCGACTGCGGGAATACCCTGATCCCAGTCAAGGGATACCGTAGTTCAATCAGAGCCTACATGCCTAGTTTCGTATCCCTAGCTATAAACGTTTGGCCGCCAAATGATATAATGCATTTTCACCTCTGACCATTTTAGCCCCTTTTCGGCCACTTTTTAGTCTTATTACTTTGGTGTTTATGGTTCGAACGTTCTGAAATTTTCAGGATTGACGATATAGTTATTAATATATATTCTGGAATACGAACCATTATGATAAGATAATCATATTATATAAATTAGGGGGGATCAAATTGGGATGGAAAACATTTTTTGATGCCACTGTCTGCATGGTTTCTATAGGAACCGATATACCAAATTTCATGACACTTGCATTAAAATTGTGACTTCTATACACATTTCGTCACTTTCCCGAAAAATTGAGGAGTGTATGAAAATTTTGGGAAAATCCATTCAGCAGTACCGAGTTTGGTGGCGATTGCTCTATTGATGCCAAAATTATAGCGATTTTATCGAAAAACGTTCTTATCGATTATTTGGCGAAGGGGGAGTGAGATCCGAAATTCGTATGCTCTACACGGATCTTCTTGCCAAGTTTGAAGTCTGTAGCTTTTGTAGTTTCCGAGATCGGTGCGTTCATACAGACGGGCGGAGGGTCGGACAGACGGACAAGGCTAAATCGACTCGGCTTTTGATGCTGATCAAGAATATATATACTTTATGGGGTCTGCCACGCCTCCTTCTGTCAGTTACATACATTCCAACAAAACTATTATACCCTTCTTCCCGTTTTTCAAATGGGATCAGGGTATAAAAAAAATGAAAAAAAAAAGGCGGCCAAAAGAAACAAAACAAATAAAATTGGTAGGCGTGGCAAAATAAACTCAAATAAAATGCACGCAATGTCCTACGAGGGTGGGGGTAGTGTTCCAGCGAGAGGTATGGGGGTAAGTGCTGCATGCAGCAGCAGCGAGCGGTCCCAAAAAGTGTAAACAACTGCAAAAACCATATCAATAATCACGATGATGTTGTTGCCCCCGAAGAGGAGCTGTGGGCGTAGGGGGTGTGGTCACAAGTGTCGGGGAGGGGTGTAGATGGGTAACAGAACAACGGGGCGTATACGTTATATCTTAAAAGGGGGGCGAATTGATGACAAACTTTCTGATCTTTAAGCAAACAATGTATTGAATTGTTGTGCACAAGCTTAGCAAATAAGTTTGCACAAATTTAGTAAAATTTGCACAAATTGATTTTGTTGAAATATGTGGTAAATTTAGTGCAAATTGGCTTGCCAAATAAGTTTGCACAAATTTTGTAAGATTTGCGCAAATTTTCTTCACAGACTTTTCATGCAAATTTAGACAAACCTAACTATATGTTTTTATAGTATAAAATGAAAGCAATATAAATTTGCCCAGGCGTTAAAAAAATCAAGTGAAGAATATCCAACAATAAGAAATGTTTAGGTTTGCACAAATTTAAGAAAATTTGTTGAAAAATTTTCAAACAATATGCTAATTTTTCTTTAGAAGCACAAAAAAGTCAAAAGAACAAAAAACAAAGAAAAGTTTCGAACATTTTTAGAAAATTTGTACACAAACTAATGTTAAGCATAACCTCAATTTGCTTGTATAGTTTTATTAATAAATTTGTCAGGCTTGTTTGTCAAATCAAATGAAGATAATTGTAAATTAATATTTAACATAGGCTTGCACTGATTTCCGCAAATTTGTACATAAATCTAAGTTGCGGGATTTTCTTAAATTGTCAAATTTTGCGCTTAATTTTCTTGACAAATTTTTTATATGCCAAACATTTGTGTGCATAAAAATCAATCATTAGATTACCAAGCAAAAACAAAAAAATTGCAAAAAAGCTTGCGCAAACTTTAAAAAATTTGCACAAATTAAAAAAAATTTGCACACAAACTTTAGAAGTTTTTTTCCTTAAATCTTTCAAAAAAAATTGCACGAAAGATTGCGCAAACTTTAAAATATTTGCACAAACTTTAAGAAATTTGCACACAAACTTTAGCAGCTTTTTTCAAAAATTTTTCATAAAATTATTGGCTTTGCCCCCTTGCTGGGACTAAGACACTGATATTGACCATATTTACGATATAGTACTATATGTAGCTACAACAACAACAGCAACACCAACGTGTATGTTTATATGTTTAAAGTGTTGTTGTTGTTATTGTTCTTGTTGTTGTTGTTGGGGGATACTGAATTATTACCGGTTAAACAACTTTTGGAGCAAACATTTTTGAACATATTTCAATTAAGTGCCAAAGTTAAGATATGAGAATTAGCTGAAAACTGAAAACCCCGAAAACGGAAAACGGAAACGGAAACTTCTTAATTACCCGAAAAATGTCTAAGCAGAATGCTGCCAGAAACGAATCCACCATTTTCAGGCCGAACTTAGCGGGATTTCACATGTGAGTTTTCCTTTTTGGGGAAAATCTCGGGATTCGGCGTAACTTTAAGGCCACTTTTGAAGTTGCCACACGACGCCTTGTGGCAGCTGTGGCAACACTTTGGTGACAGTTTTGGCCAAGACAAAGTCAAAACGTTATTTAAACGTTAGGCCGCAGCGGGATCTGTGGGATCAAGCGGGGAGTTTCGGAGTTTGGATTTGGAGTTAAGTTAAGAGCAGTTTGGGCAAATGTCACTCCATTTGCACAAACAAAGAGCGAAACGAAGTGGCCAATGTTAATTGTGGACAGATGAAGGGCCAGGAGAGATATGAAACAGAAACGGAAACGGAAGCACCAGCCGAGAAGGAGATGACGGAGGAGAAGAAGGAGGCCGCGGAAGGGGAGGAGGAGAAGGATGAGACAGGTGGCAGTGGCCGTTGGGGCACAACCAACATTTTGAGTGTCAAGCGTTAATACACGTCACAGCTGCCCCCGTCTTCCACACCTTGCTCAAAGCCCTGGGGAACTCCCCTAGCAGGAGGTAAAAAGTATGTCAAGTAAAAATGAAAATATCATGTCGATATTATGCTATGGATTGGAAAATACCCTGTACAAATATAACTGTTAGTGCAATTTTGAGTTTCAGATTTTATTGTCTATTGAATCTGGAGATTGAAAATTTGCACAAACTAAACAAAACAAGAGGTTGTGGGTTCGATTTCCATTCATGTCGATAGGCATGACCCTTCTTGAAAAACTAGGTTGTGGCGTAGGATTTGAAATCCATCCACGTAAAAAAAGGTTCTTCAGTAAAGGAAGCAGAAATAAAGAAAAATAGTGCTTCAGGATAAAAAATTTGTGCAAGCATATTTGTTTTAAATTTTAAGACATGTTAGTCCGAGTTTCTGTAGAACATTTGCTGGATTAGCCAAACATTATGTATAAAAATTTGTGCAAACTTATTTGTCATAATATTTTACAATATATTAGTACGAATTTCCGTACAAGAATTGTTTGACAAGCCAAATATTGTATCAAAAAATGTGTGCAAACTTATTTGTCATAAAATCTTAAAGCAATAATGGTGTATTTTTGTGCTTTTGTAAAAAATGTATGCAGAGAGAATAATTTTTCAAAAAATTAGCGGAAACTTCTATAAATTTTTAACTGTGTTTTACAAAATATGGCGCAAATAATTCACATAGTAAATTAATACAAGTAATTTGTCCATTGCATATTCATATTCCTTTGTTTTAAAATTGTGTATTACAAGTTTGTTAAGAACGATGTGCAAAATTGTTATTAACTTAGTGCAAATTTATAGTTTGCGCAAAATATTTCTACACACTGTTTGGCAAAATGTTAAATTTGCGCTGTTTAAATACAGCGACGTATCGATAAAAGTTTGTCTAAAACGTAGTGCAAACTTTGAATTTGAAATTTGCGCAAATAATTTCTAGATATTGTTTGACAAATTTTACACGATACAGGGACATATCGATAAAAGTTTGTCTTAAACGTTGTGCAAACTTCCTAGTCAATTGGAGTTTGTCCACATCGCTTGGATATAAAACTTGCGCAAATAAGTTCTTCATCAAATTTGGCAAATTTAACTATATACATCGGCCGCTCGATAAAAGTTTGTCTAGAGCGTTGTGCAAACTTTCTAGTGACTTGGAGTTTGTGAACATTTTGTAAGCTTAAAATAAATTTTGTCAAATTTAACTAAATACAGCCTACAAACGATAAATGTCTGTTTGCTTGCATAAAATATTTGCCACAAACTTTAAAAATTTGCCGCAAGTTTTCAAATTTTGCCAAATTGAACCATAGGCAGCTTTCGCGCGATAAACGTTTGTCTGTTTGTTTGCACAAAATATTTGACAAAAATCTTATAAATTTGTCGCAAATTGCCAAATTTTGCCAAATTGAACTATAGACAATTTCCGCGCGATAAACGTTTGTCTGTTTGTTTGCATAAAATATTTGCCACAAACTGTAAAAAATTTGCCGCAAATTACTAAATTTTGACAAATTTAACTAAAGGCAGCCCGATAAACGTTTGCCTGTTTGTTTGCATAAAATATTTGCCACAAATTTTATAAATTTGCTGCAAATTGATTTTGAATTTAACAAACTATTGACAAAGCAGAGTATGCATATATTCCGCTGCACATAAAATTACAGGGTATCATAAGAAATGTCTAAGAGTCAAACCAAAATCGAGGACATTTTGCATTAATCTTCCAAATTTGTTTGCGCAAAAAAAATGGAAAAAAAAATAAAAGAAAATATTAAAAAACGGAAAAAGGCAAACAATTTATGGCCGCGGCCTTTTTTAGTGCCAAAGTGTGCGCCAGGCGACCCAAGGTTAATGCGAGTGCAATGGGAATCCGGGCGGGACGGACGTAAAGCCAGAACTGGCCTGGACTGGTCGGGGCTGGGCGGGAATCCGGGGGATAGGGGGGACGTATAGCCTGTACTGGACGGGTCGGGGCAGAGTCGGGGCTGGTCTGTCCGGGGCTGGCGTTGGGTGCGGTGCGTTGGGGTCGCCGCAGTCAACCGCAACCTATGACCGCGCGGCAATTTAACGCTTGCGATTTTCGTTAAGGGATTTGCCAGGTCGCGTCGAGGGATTGCGATTGAATGCCAAAATGCACACAAATTGCGCAAATGCCAAATGCCGCTGCATACTTCCAGGCGCCGGCAGAAAGTGCAACCGGAGTGCTCCGGAGCTCCGTAGCTCTGGAGCTCCAGAGGTGTTGCCCGAACGCTGGAGTACGCAGCCAGACGGGGTGCACCCTAGGTTTCTGGGGTGGGCTAGGATTACCCTGGTGCTACTGGTGCCACCGCCGGGCAACTGGTACCCGGAGTACTGAGTGTTACGCTCTACGGCGCTTGCATTAAAATACACTAACTTTGGCCATAACAGTTCTTATGCTAGATATGTGCACCCGTTCGCAGCCCTTTGGGACTATAACTAAGTGAACTGAGCTTGCTTTATTGGAATTTGGAATATCTAGGGAGCTCGGTGGATCAGTGGATAGTGTTCGAGGCCCGCTCATGTCAATAGTCATGACCCTCCTGGAAAAACTAGGTTGTGGCGTAGGACTTGAAATCCACCCACGAAAAAAAAGTTCCTCAGTAAAGAAGGCGGAAGTAAAGACAAATAGTGCTTCAGGCTTGACCCGATTGGCTTGTAAAACAAAGTTGAAGATGAGTTTTGTTTGGAAATATTTCACTACCTACAAAAACCTAAAAGAGGTCAAAATACATCTCGTGCGTCAGAGAATACGAAATGATTCATCATTACTTACATGTCTAATGATCGATCTTTTTGAAATTTTGTGGAACGATAGTTAATAAAGAAACTTTTATGTATGAAAAATTTGTAAATAATAGATCGAAAAATGTGGGAAATATGGGCAACTTTTAGACGTTGTATGCTTCCCTGGAATATATGCACGGTTCCTTGGAAATTTGGTAGAGTGATCTTAAAACTTAAACGCAAATAGCTTAAGGAACCTGGAATACGTTGCCAATTTTCGAATTATATAATTCAATGTTCAGATTCCATTGAAATTTGGTTAAGCGATCTTAAAACTTAAACGCAAATTGCCTAAGAAACATGGAAAATGTTGCCAATTTTCGAACTTTTCAAAATTATATAATACAGTGCGCCGATTCCATTGAAATTCGGTGAATCGATATTTAAATTTTAAAGGGAGCAAGCCCTAGTTTAAGGCAGCTATTTGATATAGTGTTCCGATATGGCCGATTTTGACAAAAGCCAATATGATTGTTCGGAAACTGGGAGACTTGTTGGCATACATATAGATGAACAAACAGTCCGACGAACATCAAACTTCATATCGATCCAAAAGTAACTTTTTTGAGGTTATGAAATTTTCAAAAATCGCAGCAAACATGTTATCATATGCCCAGATAACATTATCTTGCCCATCACACAAAAGGCTACACTTCCTAGTCTTTCCTGGTGCAAGAAAGGGTATCCAACGTTCGTCAAGCTTCCTCCGTTTTCGGGCAAGCTTATAAAATTCACACGCTGCACTTTTTGCCATGGAGTTTTCCTCGTCTCAACTCGATTTGACTCGACTCGCCACGCCCCATACCAGAAGCAGGGCTCTGCCGGGCTGTGCCACGCCCCCTTTTTAAAAACCTTTTGCCAAATGCAATTTACTTTTGTGTGTTTTATTGCAATCTGGGGGCGCTCCGCACCCTTCGACCCGCCCCTCACGCAGCTGCTTTTTCGGTTTTGGCTAATTAAATTTTATGCTTGGTAATTTTTAGAAGAAGAAGAAGAAAAATATATAAATGGAAAGGCCTTTCAGGTCTTTATTTTTCCAGTTTTTTCAGTTTTTTCAGTTTTTGTGGGCAGGCCGATGTCGGGCTTGCTAGTTGTAGGGGGTATGGAAAGGTAGGGAAAGGTTGAGAACGGTATGGGGTGTGTGTATATGGGGTGGGTAGGGTTTGTTAGGTGGAGAGTGAGGTTAGGGAGAGCTAGGGGACTGGCAGGTATACTATGTATAAGCACTTCTCTTAACGTGTTTTGCTTTTCTTGGCTGCAATTTTCAAAAAAGACGCGAGGAAACCGGCAAATTGCGGGCAATAAATAAAACATCCACGAAAAATCGTTGCATACTTTTCGGCGCGGGCTGCGGTGCGGTGCGTTGGGGGGGGGGCCAAAATGGCGCGTGCTGCACAACAAAATGGCCGCATTTCTTTGCCACCAAAATTTACAAAGCCAAGCGTAATACAAGCAGCAACAACAACGTTAAAATACACTGCAAAAAATTTATAAAAATTAAAAAAAAAAGTTCTACAATTTTCGAAATTTTTCAAAAAATTTCTAAAATTTTCAAAAAATGTCTTAAGTTTTAAACAAATTTCTAAAATTATAACAAATTTTTAAAATTAAAAAAAAATGTCTAAAATTTACAAAAAACAAGTCGAGAGTGCTCACTGCGGAGATACCCTACATTTTTACACTCTTTTACGAATAGCTTCTGTGTTTTTCACCCAATCATCTTTAAACTTAAAGATGTGTTAAAAATCTTGTTTCAGATCAAAAAATTGCACATGTAATCCATTTTTTTCGACTTGCGAGGGAGGACGAAGTGGCCTCAAAAACTTAAGGAACTACTTTTTGCGCGTCATCAATGCGTCATGGATGCCACTTTCTGCATATGGGCACCCTCATACCAAATTTGATGACCCCAGCATAAATATTGCGGCTGTTATATACATTTCATTACTTTCCGAAAAAATGCAGGGGTGTATCAAAATTTTGGAAAATACCATTATGCAGTTTCTAATTATGACCCCATATACGGAATTTGATGTTGATAGCTCTTTACATGTCAAAGTTATGGCCATTTTATCGAGAAACGAATTTACCGATTATCGGGCAAAGAGGGCGTGGTATCCAAAATTAAATATAAACTTGATCAGCGTATGGTATATACGGGTCTTCATGGGAAGTTTGAACATTCTAGCTCTTGTAGTCTCTAAGATCGGCGCGTTCAAACGGACACACAGACGGTCGGACAGACGGACAGCGCTGATTAGACTCTGATATTGATCCTGATAAAGAATATATATAGCTTGTGGGGTGTGGCACGCCTCCTTCTGCCTGTTACATACATTTGCACAAACTTTTTATACCCTTCTTACCTATTTCCAATTGGGATCAATGTATAAGAAGTACTTCAGTGAAGGAAGCAGAAATATAGACAAATAGTGCTTCACGCTGTGAGCCGATAGGGTTGTTATGGCCATATAATAATATAAAAATAACTGTTCTTAGCATAATGGTTTGAGTATATTATTTCATCTCAACATCATTATTCGAATATTTTATAATTGTTCATAAATGTTACTGTTCTTGTTGTAATGATTTGAATTTAAAATTATATCTTTATAATTATGTCTTTAAGTTATCCCAAAACTTTCAGAACGATTGGATTATAATCACGGAAGATAGATGATGTAGAATTTGAAGGGAATATGTAAAAATTAAGCAAGGTTTTAAAATGGATTCTTTTATTTAGCAGCTTGACTATACTTGTTGCAGATACCCAATATTTGGATTGTAAATTAGATTTTCATTATACATATGCTGTATGGTGTTCCTAACTTACTCTGAATTTTTTTTGAAATTTCGAAGTTATGCCCCAAAACAGTTATTATATTATATTTTCTTACAGTTTCCCTCAAATAGAGCGAAATAAATCTAAGTGAAAAGCGAAATAGAATAGAAATTTTGGAACAAAAAAGAAAGGAAAAAGTAGATGAAAATAGAAATTAAAACAAATTGAAAACTAAAATGGGCAACCGATTAGACCACGCCCCGTTGCATGCCACATTAGTCAACTGACAGTTGGCCCATTGAAGTTAGCTTTCATTGTTGATTCATGACTCCGCTATGGATGCAGCCACTGGGCCCATAATATATATATTCCTATATAGTATATACAGTCTATATAGAGTATATATTCTGGTATATCTGGCCGGGGGCATCATAACAACAATACATAATAAATAGCAGCTGATGCGACAGGCCGAACAATGAAATCGATTTTCGAGCGACAGGAAAATGCAACAAAAGCTTCGGGATAAAAAATCGTCTGTGAACTGCAAAAGGGAACTTTCATTTCGAAAGGAGCTAAAGAAATTTGACACGACTATAAAATACCCAGTATGAAAGCAATTGGTATAAAATATGCCAAGTTTTTGGAGCATGAAAAGTTCATAAACGGAGAAACCTAAATGGAACCCTTGAAGATTAGCCGTTTTCAGGAACTGAAATCATTTTCATATCGGATAAATGTCGATATATTTTTTTCAGTATTTTTTTAATATTTTAATATTTGTAGAACGTTCTGAAATTTTCAAGACAAGCGGAATAAAAGTGTAGGAGATAGAGCATTTGGGAGAGCGGCCCATCAGTCTACCCATCAATCTACCCATCGTTTCCAAAATCGGAAGTCATTTTTGATATGATTAAAAGACTATACAAATTCCATACCTAAGTAAACAAATCTATTCAAAATTCTTAAAAACTTCTCCTTATATACACCTAATTTTTGCGAAATGTTTATAAAATTTTATTAAGCATAAATTTATACACATAGATAAAATACTATGAATAAATGATTTCAGAATATTAATTCCTCAAGTGGTTCATTGTACTATATGTCGAATTGCCTCATCAGGGCTAAACTTGCATCTATACATCAAAAGATGTATAATCCAGAGCGGTGATAGATCATTTATCACTTTGGAAGAGTTTGTTTTGCTATATATGATATATATATCATATATATATTTTGCTATATATGATACATTGTTTTGATATATATGATATATGATATGATATGTTTGATATTTCTATAGTTGAACGTATACGACCCTCTTTCTCTCTCACTTTCTCGCTCTTTGAATAGGACATCAGAATGTTTGTACCGGATTTTATATGCTTCCAATGGATTTATTGGATTTCTTTGAACTTGTTTCCTCTGGCGACTAGATGATGAAAACCCGCGGGAATAGATGAAAGATTGAGCATTATTGGGGCGATATAAGGCTGCTGTGGATCAGTTGGTAGCACATTGTTCCTCCAAATTTAGGTCCGGGGAATGATCTGTTTTTTCTTTTCTCTCCAACATATTGTCCAATTTATTGTCGTGGTCTAATAAACCACAAAATATCCCATCTCTATGTTGACTAGATAACATAATATCCTGGAATAAATAACAACTCGGCTATCATCAGATTGACTGATGAAAACTACAATTCTAGGAGTGCTCGTTGATAGATTCCTCGTGTAAAGGGGATAGGGGGAATAAAGGAATAGAGAAATTCCGAGAATCATGTTTGTCTACTCGCTTCGGATATCCCAAATAAGGGTGTTGCAGTGGGATGCTACAGCCCATCAGATGTGTTTTGATGAGGTAAGATTTTCGACCAACTCTAAACAATATACAAATTGACTGTTCGAAAAAAAATTTCTATATAAAACTCAAAAATAGGACATTTTTTAATAGAAACATCAAATCATCTAAAAAGCTAACCTAGGCTAGCAACATAAATAGCAACCCTCGCATTTAAAAATGTTGTAACTAAATATTGCCTCAATAAAGCGAACCCAAAGACCTTTATATATAATTGCAAGCCACATAACGCATTGTCTTAAATTACAACACAAAAACCTAGGGTATCTAGCAGCTCGTGCATACCCCACACCCAAAAAGCACAGGCTGTGCCCGTGGCGGGCATAAAGATTTTTCGATTATGAAGAAAAATGCAGAGCTGACGGGGGGACATTTATCACTTGACACGGCGCGTGGCAGCGGGGCAGCTATAAGAAGGGGTCCTCCATAAGGAGCAAAGGACCTCGACTCGGGGATTGAAGGAGACAGGGAGAGAGGGAGGGAGTGGGACAGCCATAACAGGTAATTAAAATTAAAATTCACAAGTTGATTAAATTTGTTGATCGCCCGGATTTTGGGTTTTTGATCAAATTAAGCCGAAGCTCCCTGTGGACTAAGCTCTTTCATTCAATTTGCACTGACAAAATATATATGTATCTATATATGATATCCTTATATACATATATAGATATATGTTATATTCAATTTGTTGTTGTTGTCTGCCTGAATTTTATGTCAAAATTTTAATGCTATTAAATTAAATTGTGCATAAATTTTGCAATCAAAATGGCCACAGGAACTGGAGAATAAAAAGCTCCAAATTTTTGGAAAATTGCAAAGTGAGACGGAGATATAGCGAGAGAAGGAGAGGCGGAATAGCATAGGTCACTCAATAGAGACAGAATGTGGCAAGATACTTGGAGTTTTGAGAGAAAAGATGCACAAAAACAATAAGAAATTTTGATATCAAAGACTTTATACCCTGGAAAGTTGTATTGTAAAGGGTTATTATTGCTATTCAATATTTATCGCTAACCACTCCATAAATCACATTTTAACTTCATAAATCCATCAGTTTTCCATCTGCAACATGTTATTAACCGTCTGTCTGTCAGTCTTTCTATCCGTCACTCTGAGAGCTACAAACACTTTTAGGTACACTGACAAAAGCTGAGTGCTACGAACACTTTTCGACACACTGACAAGAGCTTATTGATATGAGCACTTTGACGGCACATTGACAAAAGCCGATTGCCACGAACACTCTTTGACACAATGACAAAAGCTGATTGCTATGCATTCTTTTTGACACACTGACAAATGCTGAATACTATGAGCATATAGATTTTCAGCACATTGACAAAAGCTGACTACAGTGACTTTACAAAAAAGAGTATGAGTTTTTAAAGAATTTTAAGAATTTTTTTTTTTTAATTAAAAATTTTAAGTTGTGATGAAAATCATAACATCTTAAAGCTTGAAATAATCCAGTCTATAGAAAATATAGAAATATCAAGTCGTATATCTTATATTAGTCAGAACGTTTGTTACAGTGAAGATTTCATGCTGAAAATTTGTATACATCATTTTGAAATACTAACAAATGCTTCAAAATTGTATTGTTTAAGATAAAAATGCATATAAAACCAAAACGAACTACTTCTACTATAACTTTACTTACTATAAGCTATGGTACTATACTATTTATAAGCCAGCGATTATCGATAGAACACCATCTATACGAAATTGCAAGTAGTTACGTACGTTAAAAGCTCAGTTCACATAGTTATTATTAAGAATCTTAAGATAAACTGCGCGTATAAGCCCCCTGCTAGTGCCTAATATAAACACAAAGTTTGATATCTTTATTGCTTATGAATTATGTGCACGAATAACTCCTAAACATAAACATTTTTTCCACATTCTTTTTCAGTTTTTCCGACTTGCCTGTTTTTCCGTTTTTCCTGCTTTTCCCGCACTTAAAACATAATTTTCACGCATTTTCTGTGCTTTCAGTGTGGCCGTGTGCAGATAAAGCGTTAAGGCGCTTAGCCACCTGTCCCCCCGTTCCCCTGTCCGCCTAGCCCCCAGGGGGATCCCTATCCACCCGTCCGCCTGTCCCATCGTCATCTCAATGCGGCTGCATTGCATGCTTTTGGCTTTTGAAGTTCGGAAAGACTTCTGGAAATTTCGGCTTGGCAAACTAATAACTGAACTATGCAATTACGGAAAAGCAGACGCCACCCTTTCCGACTTCCGACCAATTCAGATTCTGTTTATGTGGCGAGCATGTAAAGTTCGAAGCGAACCCCGGGCAACTCATTCGATGTTTTCGAGATGGGTGCGTGAGCGAAGCAGTCACGCACGAGGGGGGGAATTTTAACATCGCATAAGGTTGGTAGCTTTTTGCGATGGGATGGAAATGTTGGCTATAAGAAAATAATCAGATAACTCACTCAGGGGAAACAATGAAATGAAACAACAATGCTTCGATTCCAACTGTTTCTATGAGTGAAATATCAGTTAATTTACTAGTTCATAAAACATATATGCGGAATCAAATGGAATGTGCCAATTGGCAGTGGATTGTCATGTTTCATTCCACTGCCTTCAAGAGCTAACAACACAATGTAATTCTCTAGTTGAAATAGTGAAATGAAACAAGAAATAATGATTGAAAATTCAGTCAATTATTGAGTTCTTTAGTTGAAACAATGGAATTAGAAAGAATATGCCAGTAATTAATGACGTGTCTTGGTTCATTCCACTGTTCCAATTAGCTAAGAGTATTATTATTATTATTATATGGCCATAACAACCCTATCGTACTTCACTGAATATCTTCTTTTTACGTGGGTGTATTTTAAGTCCTACGCCACAACCTAGTTTTTCTAGGAGACATGAGCGGGTCTCGAGCTCACACCTCTTGTTTGGCGGGACAGTGCGTTATCCACTGGTCCACGGAGGCCCCAAATTCCAATTCCAAGTGGTTCGACGAATAATCTGCTTGTAAAAATGTAAAATAGAACACTTTGTTCCATTCCATTGTTCCTATTAGCTAACAGGCCAATTTAGCTCCTTCGTTGATTCTGACAACATATATTTTATCGTTTTTAACCTCAAAACAAGTTGAAACAGCGGAATGAAACAAACGTTTTTCAATTCCAATAGTTCCAAGACATAAAAACTCTATCAATATGCTTAAGAATAATAAAAAACCCAGACCTTTTGGGTGTTCCACAAACGGTTTGGAATTTTTCAGAATTTTTTTATTTTGTTAGGAATTATTATATTTGGATTGGATTATGTTTGGAAAACTATTATACATCCCGTATGTCTCCCCCGTGTCTAACCACCAGATATGTCACTCTCTCATTTTACAGTATGGTCTTCGATAAATCCGTTACAATTCGATAACAAAGTAACCCTGCTACTACTCTTTGCAATACCCTATATAAGCTTTTACTGAAAATTGTGAAAATTCTTGACCATTTTTCAGTCACGATAGATTTTCAGCTGTCGTCTTTGGCCTTCCATTGGGGGTTCTATGGAATGACTCGGCGATTGGTGCACATGGTGCACCTGGCCCATCAGTCAGAGATAGACTGTTGGAAGAGCGAGACAGCTGGTGGGAGGGAAGGAGACGGACAGATGAGTGTGCAAGTGGCACTTCGGTCAAATGCAACTGCAATAAACTTGACTTGGAAACTAATGTGTTGGCTGAATTTAAGCAAGGAACTCATCAGCATTTAACCCACAGACCAGAGGTTGATCGACTAGCAGATATGCTGTAAAAAATTGCAAGCAATTTCAACGCAGAAACCAAAGAGAAGTGCACTTTTTTCACTTTTCAATTCAAGGTGCTGTGACTAAAGCACCTGCTGTTCTTACAGGGTATCTGAGGTGCCATGCATTGGAGGAACTGATCAGCACTTAAGCCATTGACAACAATTACAACTAAGAATCCAAAGAAAGTGCACTTTTTTCACTTTTGAAGCACCTGCCGCTCTTACAGGGTATCTGAGGTGCCATACATTGCCTGCAAGTGCTGCTGGTCTTTCATTTTGCACATTTTGGCCATTTTTAGGCTGTTGCATAATTGATTTGGCCCCTGCGAACTTTGCACTTTCAACTTTTCCACAATTCGTTTAATTGCCTGCCAGTCAAATGTCCGAAATGGACCGATAGTTATATCTCTCGTATTGCTATTATCGCGCTGCAAATCAACCCAACAACAGCAACAACAAAAACACACAATTACAAATAAATGCAGATTAAAACTGCAAACACACAACCAGACAATATCAACAATAAAAATCGGGGCAAAAAATAACAAAAATTAACATAACAATTCAATTGGAGCAACGTGAAGTGGGCTTCACAGGCATATACCCTGTAAAAATAGGTTAATGTATTTGCTATAATAATTGTTGTGCCAATGCCATGTAGTCTACCCAATTTCATAAGGGTTTATTCAAATTCTATATCTTTTGACAATGATAAGGTTTGAATGATAAGGTTCAGTTACTATCCTTTAATAATATCAAACTCAAAATTGGGTTTCAGAATTTCAACAAAAACTCTAAATAAAATAGGTTTTTTATAAATCTCATAAGAAAAACATCAACGCTTCAACCAAACTAGGGGTGAACCTAGTCATAACAACCCCATTGGGTCACAGCATGAAGCATTATTATTATTATTATAATTATGTGGCCATAACAACGCTATCTCAATCCTAGCCTTAAGCACTGTTTTCCTTTATATCTGCCTCCTTCCATCCGCTGCAGAACTTCTTTTTACGTATATGGATTTCAAGTCCTACGCCAGAACCTAGTTTTTCTATCTATTGACATGAGCGGGATTCTAACTCGAATCTCTCGTTGCGTGGGATTTTCATATCTGGGATTTCATATAAGACGCCAAAACTTTGTTTTTCTAGGTAGAAAATGTTGTATCTTAAGTAATACAAATAATCCCCAATAAATTTCAGGCACCTCTTCTCTAGTCCCAATTCAAAGTTGCAAATACATTTACCCTACAAATTATTATATGCTCTTTAAATCACAGGGTATAATAAAGCCATTTAAATCTGCCAACTGCAAACATAATTGATACATATATCCCCAATTCAACATTTCAGAAAAACTGAAATTCATAAAAGCCAAAATGTTATATGTTTTAAGACCAAAAAAAAAAAAAAAAGAAAAATATTATGAAATAATTACACAATATTAATTAATTAATATTACACTAATATTTGTAAAATGGGCTCAAATATCATTATTTTCTGGCATGAGAAAGAGAGAAACCCATCAATCAATTAACAAAGTGCTAGATACATTTAGTTTGGAGGTATTATACAATGTATTTTGATTGATTATAACCCATTTAATTGAATTATATGAAACATAAAAATATATCAAAATAGAAACTTTAAATGAGTTATTGTATTGCCTGGAGAATAAAACTGGGAACAGACGAAATTAAAGATTAAAGGTTTACCAACAGGATTTTGATATACAATTCATAATGTAAAGAATCTTGGGCAGAAATATAGCATATAGAGTATTAAACGGAGAAAGTTTCCTCCCTCCAGATTTTGCATAATTCAACCATATTAAGAATTTCGGATTGTCACAGAAAACTTTCTTAGCAAACACAATTCTTTCATCATCTGAGTTCTGATTATAAAAAACATCGTCTTCCAAGTGTTAATCTTCAGAACAAAATCAATGAAAATATATCTTAGACAAAGATTAACAAATAACATTTGCTTTTAAAGCAAGTTTCATATAAGTTTTGGCGCCCAACGTGAAACTCACTCGCATTGAGATTTATGATGCATATATTTATGGGTCTTCGATGGAAGAGGTCGTGTATTGAAAACCTACTCATGGCGAAAGCCTTTTTTGTGCCATTCCCAGTCTCCACTCCCCGTTAAGGTGGTGGCACCCTTAGCAAAGGTATAAGATATCGGCCAAGTCACCAGTTTGACTGAGATTTACATTCTTTCAGAGTCCCCAAGCTTCTAGAAGGAATAAATAAAATAAAGAAAAATATAAATACGAATGGTGTGAAAGGAGTCCTCTATTATTATATGGCCATAACAACCCTATCGGGTCAACGGCTGAAGCTCCTTTCTTCCCTTTAAAATCTGATTCCTCCACTGAACACCTTTTTTTAGGTGGGTGGATTTCAAGTCCCGCGCCACAACCTAATTTTTCTAGGTGGTTCATGCCAATCGACATGAGCGGGACTCAAACACGCACCTCTTGTTTGATGGGACAGTGGTATATCCAGTAGTCCACCGAGGCCCCCAAGGCCCCTGAAGGAGTTATATAGGGTCCACCAAGGCCTCAATATAAGACAATATGACATAAATTTTGCTCTACGAAGACAAAAAGTTTCGACCTAACCAATTTAATTCAATTTCTTATCATATTTTTGCTCTATATATATCTTATACAATCTCAACTATCAAAGGATAAAGTTAAATTAGCCCAGGGGGAGCCTAGTGTTAAGCTAATACTCTTCATGATACTTCAAATTTGAAAAAAAACTCAAGTTAGTAGCTTTACACAGTTTTTCGAGAATTTCATCAGATGACAGCGCATAAACCCATGGCTTTTTATAGCCCAAAATAGCCTTATACAATCTATTTTCCGAGTGCAAAGTTGATCTAGCTTAGCATTCGAGTCGAGTGTGTGCATTATGCATTATGCACTTCTATGCGATATGAATTATGCATTTACCCTACATATATGTATATGGTATATGCCTGTCAAATGGGCAAACTGACCGAGAATCTGCGCTGGTGTCGGGACCTTCCGTACACACACACACACACAGGGGTCACACACACGCCAATGTTTCTACTCTAAAATGTTTCGGGAGGGGGCTTCGGGGCAGACGATTGCCGGCTGTCAGTTTATTTAATTGAAATGTTCCTGGAAACCTATAAATTACAAACACTTGCAATGTCCATATGCACACACACGCCCCCCCCCCCCCCACACACCCGTACACCCACCCGGACACACACCCGTACACCCGCATGCACATTAGCAGCTGAAATTTTATGCATTCCAAGCCGCAAAACAAACAAACAAGTAAAAATCATCGAGTGGAGAAAGTGCGCAACGCAGTTATCCTGGAATATCCCATAATACTGGGAACTGAAAGCCATAGACCTATGCGGAAAATTGAGCTTAGGAGAAACGGAACGATGCAGAATTTGGGTGCAAGGTTTTGGCACGATGTTTCCCTTGTTTTTCAGCATGAAATAGACATTTCTCCTAAGACCAAAAAATTCTGCTCATTCTTGGCGCCCAACGTGTGACTATGTTCAATTATAATTAATAATGCTATATATTTATTAATATGGCCATAACAACCCTATGGAGTCAAAGCCTGAAGCACTATTTGCCTTTATTTCAGCTTCCATCACTGAAGAACTTATTTTTACGTGGGTGGATTTCAAGTCCTACGCCACAACCAAGTTTTTCTAGAAGGGTCATGCCTATTGACATGAGCGGGACTATGACAAAAATAATCTGCATATTTGGCGCCCAACGTGGGCTTCCGAAGACTTGACAAACTTTGGATTTTGTTTAAAATGCATATTTTGTAAGTATAACATAATTATATAAAACAAATCAATTATAGATCACGTTCTGTAAATTCACATACAGAATATAAAACGTTTCATAAGTTAAAAATGTATCTTCATATTTGGCGCCCAACGTAGGGCTACAGTATATCTCTTGAGTGACTTTTGATTTTGCTTAAAATATTTTCTATCAAAAAATTTAAAAAAAATCGATTATCAAACTTTTTGTACATTTTGGGCGCCCAACGTGAGACTTTTGACCATTTTTACAATGAAATTCATGTGGTAATAATTTTAATCTAGAAGTACATATTTAATTGCAAAGAGTAGCCAGAGGCAATGGGGTCTTGAGACTGTGACAGGTCAAGCTTTCGACATGAGTGGGGTTCGAACCCAGGACCCTCGACCCGTGTTTGGCTTGCCCACCGAGGCCCCTGTGGCAATTCCTAAATATAAATTGAATATATACAGAAACTGTTTTACATTTTCTGCATTTTTGGCGCCCAACGTGGGTCGTCAGTACCTTTGTTGATAAACTTTTGATTTTTCAAATATTTTGTAGCACATATAAGATAACAGCAAAAATGCCTATAATGGACTCAGGCAACACCATTTTGCGTTATATTTTTTGGCGCCCATCGTGGTATACAATACAGTTAACGCTAAAAATAAAAGCTCCATGTTAAGATATGACCTACCAATCTATAAGAATTAAGGGGCCTCAGTGGACCAGTGGATAGTCCCGCCAAACAAGAGGTGCGAGTTCGAGTCCCGAATATGTAATTCGTAGCAGTTCAGGAACTTCCCGTCTCTGAAGAATTTTGGTGGTGTACTATTGTGCTGTTAGTCTTGTTAGTCCTTAAAATGGTCCAATAGAAGTGTTGGTTCTAGGTTAAGGACATGCTGTTTCCAATCTCCCATCACTATATGATTCCTTTTCCACTGAAATTGTATATTTTACAATTTGGCGCCCAACGTGGGTCTCTTTAACACCAATATAAGCTTTTATACCCAACAGATTTTCTTTTTTCCTCCAACGCTGCGCTTATGATTGCCCGAACTTCAATGTTTTACAGGGTATTAAAAACAAACACAACTGCATGCGCAGTCACTTAGCTGGCAGAGTTTTTCTTCTTCTTGTTGTTGTAGATTTTCCTTTTTTTTGGAAAAGTCGCTTGTGACAAGCAGCAAGTGGCAAGTGGCAAGTGGCACACTGGATGTATGGATGTGGCATCCTCTGGCTGGTTTTAAGTAAAGTGACAAAAATACGATCTGCCAAAGTGGCAAATATTTATAGCCAAAGTGTGTCGGTTGGATAGAAGATATAGATATGCTGGGATACTGGGAACATCGCCAACTTTCGACAGTTCCATCCGGCAACCACTCGACGATGGGCTTCGAGTCGAATTATGCCAAAAAAAAAAACGAAAGGCTTGACATCAAACTGAAGCAACATGCTAGGCCTGTGGCCTACTTAACCCGGACTGCCCAGGGGGGAAGGTGCTCCATGAGGAAATCTATGGCATATGTTTGCATATTTTAGACACTTACGTAACATATATAACTAAAGGAAGATTGACTTGATACGTTGACTTCTACAGAGAAGTAATCTTATAGTCATAACAATTGAAGGGGACTTTTAAAGTATTTTTTTTATTTTTTTATTGTTTTGGCGCCCAACGTGGTAACGAGTTTAATTTTTAGCAATCAAGAAGCTTGTCTGTCTATATAATAGACGAAGACGATGTTAAAACTTTTGCCTAAAAGTTATAAAGTTTGCGTGAAGTATGGCGCCTAACGTAGGTATCAGCACAGTTATAAACTTATATATTCAGGCGCCCAACGTGGTAGCTTTTTGTATAGAAACTAATCATGATACTGTAATATAATAAGGAGTTTTAATAAACTACCTTTTAAATTATTTTGACTTTATCACTAAGATGGTTTATAATTTGGCGCCCATCGTGAGTTGCAATGACATTAGACTAAGACATTTTATAGACTAAGAAAGAAGCCAAGGAAATATATTAAATAAATAAGAAAACACTTCTTATTCTTTTATACCAAAATATTTTCATAAGTGGCGTCCAAAGTGTGCTTCTGAATAGTTGGAAGTTAGTATTGAACACAATATATTTTATAATTATATTATTGAAGTTTAAAAACATTATGTATACTTGCATGACAGAAACTTTGAGGCGATTTTGCAATAGCGCCCAACGTGGAATATAGTAAGTAGTCAAACTTTATGAAATTTTCCGAACTTTGCCATGATGCGAACAAGTAAGCCTCCTTTCATTCAGTTTATGGAAAAATATTATACTAATTGGCGCCCAACGAGAAATTTCGAATATTATTATTATTATATGGCCATAACAACCTTATCGGATCACAGCCTGAAACACTATTTGTCATTATTACTGCTTCCATCAGTGAAGAATTTTTTAACGTTGATTTCAAATTCTACGCCACAATTTTTTCTGAATTTTTGGCGCCCAACGTGTGATGCAGTATAATAAAAATTGATGCAAAAGGTTATACGAAGTGGCGCCCAACGTGAGACTGAAAGCGGACGAAAACTTTGATGCCCTTTTGCAAATTTTTGGCGCCCAACGTGAGCTGCAGTATAATAAAAAATTGATGTAAATATTATAAGATGTGGCGCCCAACGTGAGACTGAAAGCGGGCGAAAACTTTGAATCCCTTTCGGCAAATTTTTGGCGCTCAACGTGCGACAGAGTCAGCCAATTGTAGTCATTGGTTTTCTCGCTTCAAATGGTTATCGAAACTGCATTTATCACACATTCGACTGGAATCGATAACAGCAAATTATCGTTTAGATGCCGAAGAGATGTAATAGACTGCCAAGGCACATACACACACGTACACCCAACAAAGAGAGTCACCATTTGCATTTGGCACAGGCATAGTTACAGTTATTTAATGCTCACACACACACACACACACACACACACACACACACACACACACACACACACACACACACACACACACACACACA
>JBANCY010000513.1:0-29540 GCA_037040045.1 Phorticella flavipennis | reverse complement strand
GAAAAACTAGGTTGTGGCGTAGGATTTGAAATCCACCCACATAAAAATGTTCTTCAGTGAAGGAAGCAGAAATAGGGTAAAATAGAGCTTCAGGCTTTGACGCGAAAGGGTTGTTTGGCCATATAATAATAATAATACTAATAATATCTATCAACGAGTTTTCTGCAAAATGAAAATGATGGCAATCAAAAGACAAGGAAGGAAGCATTAGCTTCGGCGCGCCGAAGATTTTATACTCTTCGAAGTTACAGCGCCCAAAATTTCAATGCAATTTTTGGGATAATGGAGAAACTATATTAGAATTAATATAAAGGAATTCAACGCCATAGCTTGAAAAAACATAGGCTTGGTTATATGGCAGCTATATAATATGGAAGTTCGTTCCTAATCAAATTTGATGGAGCGTTAGACAAAAATATATCTTAAGCTTGTGTGAGCCTTTAATCAAATTTGTTGAACAATATGGGACAGCTATATGATATGTAATACAGATCCTTATTAAGCTTGGCGGCGCAAAAGATACTCACAAATCTTGTGTGAATTCCCAATCTAATATGTTGAAAAGCATAGGAAATAGGGGCAAAACTGACTTATTTACATGGCAGCCATATGATATAGAAGTCAGATGCTTATTAATAGATAAAAGCAATAGTTAATAGCAATCTTAAGAGTATGTGGACTTTTAAGCCAATATGCTCTTAAATCATGGGAAATATAGACCGCCCTTTGGTTATATGGCAGGTAAGATAGCTCAAAAACTGAGAGACTAGTTTGCAGATATACAGACGGAAAGACGGTCAGTCATACGGACATGGCCCATTTAATTTGCTTTGTCCCCCGGACCATTCTGAAGGTAACTTTTGGGGCTCTGCGACGCTTCCTTCGACTGCTTTCTTCTACTATAACCATACTTACATTCGTAAGATCCATATAGGAGGGGAATCTGCCTCTTGTTCGCCCATATCCTTTTTAAAATTGGAAAAGTGTACACATCTTACTCGATGAGCTCCGGTAGTAATGGTATTGTCCGTGCTGGAACTTTCCCACAGATCGTACTTGCAGGTCGAATTTCTTCATTTGTGCATATTCATTCAGATTCACATCCTTGGGATTGATTTCCACGGAGGCAGTTGCAGCATCATCCATTGATTACAATTCCTCAAACTTAATATTGACTTGCTTTTCCAATTGTTTATTTGGAACATGCTCAACCTTGGTTTCACAGGTTAAGACCTCCACTTCTTCACTGGCGCATCGTAAAATGTGATTAGAAAGATATAAAACATCTATTTACTGGGTATATACAATTTGTAATTCATATACATACCCTTTTTGGCCATTTCTTCGCCCTAATTTTTCAATATGTTGGCCGACATCTTGTCGAATATTCTGGAAAGAGCTTTCCACGCGTTTCTTTGTTCAGGAAGCTTACAGTTAAGAACCATGTTGTAAAGCACATGAAACAGTGTTGTTTAACTTAATAAATAATAATGACAGTATATTTTTTTTAGAAGTAAATATACTGACATTGGAAATTTGATATAGATTTACTGCTATTCTATGCTGCAGTCTATTCCCGACTTGTGAAGAAAAGAAAATCTCTCTTAAGTTCATCAATTGACACAAGTATTTTATAGTACTAAGCTATGATTTTGGACATCTTGGCAGTTTCGCGCACAACGTATACGAATATATCGTTATGTCGTGACGTAAAGTTAACATAAGTAAAACCTATTAAGAATTGAATTAAGATCAGTTCCTAAGTTAACTAATGACTACTATAAAGAATTAATGGAAATGTATTATAAAAGGCAACATTTTGAAATAGTTGCTGAGTTTGCCTGTTGAGGCTGATCTCCAACCTTATGGAGTGTGCCTTACATCTTTCTATCTATAACATACATATGACCCAGACTATTTTACCCACTTTAACATTGGGTACAAAACGCATTCGGCCATTTTCTCAATTTTTATATTATTATTTATTTATTTTGCGCCTAAAATACAGAAAAGTAGTATGGATTAGCGATGGACACGGTCATCAATTTTAAGGTTTGACACGATAGGCAGCTTATTTGTTAGGTTCTGCCTTTAAAAAGTTCTTCCATCAAGAATTCTATCTGAAGTTGAAAAAGATACGACAAATTTTTATAAATATAATGTTTATATACATTATTATTATTATTATTATATAACCATAACAGCTCTATTCCTATCCGATTTCTGGTAAGATTTTGCAGTACATAACCCACCATCTTGAGATCATTTCCTTTGTCTGTTCTGGATGTATCAAGGAATACCCTAAGATCTTTGCTTGGGCAATCATTATTCGTCTTTGCAGCATATTCTTGTAGCGAATATTTCCATATTGGACTCAAAATAGATATGTACATTCTTGGATAGGAACAAATTAATCTAAGGTGATAGTAGTCAAGAGACATCGTCTCTGCTTTTGAATATCTTCAGAAGGGCAAAAACTTCTTGGCTTGGAATGGATTTCCCAGCTTGATTATCCACGCCATAGTATCCAGGGGCTTCCAAAAGTACCTCTTGTGGCATATTATGTCTTATTGAACAGTCCCTTTGGATCGAAGTATCCGAGAAGTTAGCCCAGCTCTTCACTGTGGGAATCGTTCATTAATTGGATTGAATCTCCAAAATCTGTTGCATACTTTTGGGCTGAGCTGTCGCCAAGCAAAAAGTGTTGGAAAAAACCAAATGAAACTTGAAAAAAAAAACCACACAAAAACACAAAAGCAAAAAACAAAAAATGTAGAAAAAAGTAATAATAATAAAAATAAAAATAAAAGAATTGTTAATGCTCACAATTTGCACAAAGAAGCTTTACAAAACATCGCGCTGAAATGCAGCCACTTAGTTCATGAATATGCATATTGTGTGTGTATGTGTGTGCGTGTGTGTGTGTGTGTGTGTGTGTATATGTGTGTGTGTGTGTTTACTATGCACAACAACAACACCAACAACAACCACAACAACAACTCCTACTATAGCAACAACAACAACAAAGATGGCTACTAACTAAAAGAGTAGAACCAACTAAGGTTGTCTCTGTGTCTGTGTGTCTATCGGTGTGTGTGTGTGCTATTAGTAGCTGTCACACGTTACATGTATGCACACACATGCAAATGCCCCACCATGTACCCTGCCTTCTCCCCCTCATCTATTCAACACCCGCTGCCACCCGAGCCCCAGCCCCTCTTCCATGTGGTCGTGTGTCCTGGCCATGTCCTGGGCGCGCGTTTTTGCCACTGTTTACTATTAAATTAGCATATGAAAGAGATGCAAACAGGCGCACACATTCGCACACACTTCACACACACACAACACACACACACCTCACACACACACACACAGTACTGTCTCTGTGTGTGTGTAGCTTTCCACATTTGGGCAATGTTAAATTCTGCAAATGGTTGGCACAGATCCATGATGCAAAACTAGCAAAATGCGTGGATTTTTCTATACCCTGTGAAAAAAAATTAACACCTAATTAGGTATTTTAGCTTAAGCATAAAATCAATTGTCAATAGGGGCCACGGTGGACCAATGGCTAGCGCACTGTCCCGCCAAACAAGAGGTTGAAGTTCGAGTCCCGCTCATGTCAATAGGCATGACCCTCCTGGGAAAACTAGGTTGTGGCGTAGGATTGAAATCCACCCACATAAAAATGTTCTTCAATGAAGGAAGCAGAAATAAAGAAAATAATGCTTCAGGCTTTGACCTCATAGGGTTGTTATGGCCATATAATAATAATAATAAGTTCAATTCTATCAAACTTAGCTCAGATTAATAATATGCTAGTAAAATCTGTACATTATGTTAGGTTGTGACGTCAATGCTCCATTTTATTAACCCAGTTGTTGAAAATCGAGAAAATAATTTTCATATCTTATACACGTAATACATACTCCCAAGTGATGCCTCTTTTTGACTTTAAAAAATCTCATTTTATCAGCAAATTTGGTATGTCCAAAGAAAGATCAGGGAATATTACAATATATAATTAATCTAGTGTTAAAAAGAAAAGATTTGTCAATTGCTTGAAAATTTTTTGATAAAATCGAAATCAATTCAATTCAAAATTTGTTTAAATGTATACAACATTTCGGCATGACCTTATCAGAAAAGTTTATACTATCAGTTTTTGTTTGTCCAAGGAAAGGTCAGGGAATATTGTAATATATACTGAATCTTAGCTATAGATAAATATAAGGGATCTCCTTTCAATTTTTGGTACATTCAAATTTCTTTAAAATATTGATATATTTTTTGATAAAATCGAAATCAATTCAATTTTATACTTGTTCAATATTTTGGTTTGAGTTTTTAATCTTTAATTTATAACCAAATAATTTGGATTATAGTTAATAAATATTTTTAAATTTTTAAGATTGTATTATAATATGAAATCTATTAATTAAATAAGCATTTGAACTTTGGAACGCTTCTTTTAAATTTTTTTAAGTTTTATATACGAATTATATAAAAATCTGTTTTATTCTGGGTATTCATAGGTTGCTGAATAAGACCTATATTGCTCTCCAACCGGAAAGATTTCATCAAGGTTAACTCTCTTGCATCTCTTCAAATAATAATAATATTATGATGAGAGCACAAAAGTTCCAGTTGGCAATATTATCAAATATCATATTATCAAAAATATAATATAATATTTGTGAAATTCGCCATTAAAAATGATGTATTTCTGATCCAGCAGTATGTAAACATAAGTCTAAATTATAATTTACTTATTATGAGCTGATTAATTGATAATGAATCCAGTCAATTGGAATCAAATGAATATATAGTGCAAGATTATAAAGAGTCCAAATTTTATTATTACAGATAATGCACTGAAGTTTCGGAATATTATATGGCATATCAGTTAACAAGGCTTGACCAAGGTCGTAGTTGATTTATAGAACATATCCGAGCTGGATTTGATTTTTATTTTTAAGATATGGTAGAAAAAATTTCCTATCAGGGTAACATTTATAGATTTTTAACAAGTTTGACCAGAAAACTTAACTTTAATAACAATCTTTAACAACTGTCAGTGTTATACAGTTTCAATCGTTATCATCCAGCTAGATTTCATAATTTTTGATATGGTAGAAAAACTTTCCAAGCTGGGGAACATTTTATGGATTTTCAACAATTCTGACAAAAGTCTTAACTAAAATAATCTAAAAGAACTTTCAGTACAATTCGATTTCCATCATTACTATATTCTAGGATGTTTCACTTTTTGGGATGAGTCTCAAAGACATCTTCAACAATTCGATTCCATACTTAAAACAAAGTTTAGCTTATTCTCAAAATACGCCTCCATATCCGCAATTATTTCCTGATCCATTCCCTGAAGCAGATCATTCATATCCTTAATTCCAGTGAGTAGTAGCCAGGAGCAATATCTGAAAAATACAACGAATGGGAAAGCATTAGAAACCAGAAGTAAGATAGTTCCAAAATCGAAACATAAACAATTCAGCAAATCATATGAATCAATCCTAAGTAAGAAATTGTAAATTAGGCTCTAAATAATTAGCTCAATTTTAGATAATCCTTTAAGTTTATAAGGTTTAACACTTTCAACCCATTTACAGGGTATTCGCTGGTCAAACACCCCCAGCTGGCACATTGTTTTATATACACTTATGTACATATATATACATATAGATGAAATCATACTCCAACTATCCCGGTGCTGCTTCAATTTTTTAGCGCTTTTTGCAAATGTGTTTCAGCTTTTTTCTAGCTAGGCTTGCCACTTGTGAGCTTTTTTCAAGCGGCTTTAAATTTTAAATTCATTCAGTATATATAAAATGCCATCGAAAGGCCCTATCAACCTGCCTCCAAATCCCTTTCGAGCTAATTAATTAATCAACTCATATTTAGCGGGGAATTTTAACACTCCTTAACTCGAAAAAACAAGCTAATTAAACTTTTGTTTTAGCTGAAATTCTATGAAATTGGCTAACAAACTTGTTAATCAGCCGCAGGAAATGAAATCCGAAACCAACTAGAAAACTGTTCCAATTTTAATGAGGTGAACCTTATACAGGGGGTCGGTGGGGGGTAGTGGTGAGGGGTTAGCTAAAAGCAAACTATGTCTGAGTACAAAGTAAACGAAATACAACAGGAATGAGTACAAAAAGTAGCATAAAGATTATTTTATTTACTCTTTGAGCGGGCCAAGTTAGGAGATGCAGTGGCAACTGTCCCGTCGGCACTGACCAATCCAATGATTCAGGTGTTTACAGTACTCGTGGCATTTGGGATAATGCGGATGATAACGCGACAGAGCCTGACACAAAGTCCGATCCATGGCAATGGCACGCGATTTCACGGAAACAATGCCCAGTGGCCTCATGGTGGTGCTCGTTGTGCTGACATCCTCCGCCTCGTCCTGCTCATCAAAGCCATCCCCAGCACCGGCCAGCTCCGACTCTGCATCCGCCTGACGCTGGTGCAACCGCCTGGCCTGGCCCAGGCAGAGGCAAAGCCCCAACAGCAGCAACAGCTTTAGGATTTGCTTTATATTCATCATCATCTCGTCGGGCACGTCTGGGATGCGGTAAATTTGAATTGTGACTGCGGCTTTGTGCGGTATCAATGCTCAGTCAGTGCGTAGTTCCAGTTATTTTCTTCCAGCTCCGGTGGCTTAGGGGGCTTATCAGGCGCCTCAAGGTCAGAGGCGCAAGCTAATCAACAATGCCACGACTCGAGATTCGAGCGTGAATTTAGAAATACTAACAGATCTATACATACATATAGACGAGTGGAACAATAATAATCCGGAGCATGATTGAAATGTGATTGAGCTCCAACTACAGTGTGCACTGGCTATGTGAGATCAAACTGCCTGAAAACGGAGAATCTTAAGAATGTAAAGAATATAAAAGAACTCAGCGGATTAGTTTGAAAAACAAGATATTTGTTATATGTCAGGTATATGATATTAAAGACTGATCCTAATGAAATTTGGTATTACGATAGATAATAACGTATCTTAAGAGCTTGTGAGCTTTCAATCCAATATGTTGAAACGTATGGGAAATAGGGCAAAATCCACTTTTGGTTATATGGAAGCTGAGAGATATATAAGTTCGATCGTTGTGAAAATTGGTCGATCGATAGATAATAACAAATCTTAAGTGTGGGGGCACTCTTAATCTACTATGCTTAAAGTAGTTCTCCAATCCGGTCTGTTCCGATAAATAAGCTGACAGATAACAAAATAAGGCTATATCCAAGTTTCATCATAATAGCTCAAAAGCTCAGTATGTTTGCATACATAAAGATGGACAGGCATATGGACAAACGATTTCTTTAGCGACCATTCTGAATGGTAACTTTTGGTGTTCTACAACGCTTCCTTCGATGCATTTCAAACTTTCGCAAAGTCAATATACTATATTCTTTGAATAGAAATTGTCGAAAATTATTATTATATTTTTATTATTATTATATGGCCATAACAACCCTACCGGGTCAAAGCCTGAAGCACTATTTTCCTTTATATCAGCTTCTTTCACTGAAGAACATTTTTACCTGGGTGGATTTCAAATCCTGCGCCATAACCTAGTTGTTCTAAGAGGGTCATGCCTATCGACATGAGCGGGACTCGAACCCACACCTCTTGTTTGGTGGGACAGTGTGCTATGCACTGCGGCCCCGAAGATTGCATACTATTACGAAATGATTGAATGATAAAATTCCAATTGTAAGTTTTAAAAAAATAAAGAAATTTATTCTTAATAAATGTATTAAAAGTTCACGTATAAAACTATATTGTTAAAACTAATGCGAGAAATTCGCAAATAGGACCCACATTCTTTTCATTAACTGGTGGAAATTGTAACCTTTTATCTCGACTGACTTTGTTTGAAATGTAATGAATTGAATTATAATGTCATAGTTTGCTTCAAATGCTTTGAAATTTGGTAGATCGATAGAGAAAAAATCAATATACGTGTATATAAACCCAACAGCCTTGAAAACATTGGAATTGTGAAATAACCAGGCTTTCAGTTGTAAGAGCGCTATATGATAAGATGCTCCGATTACGTAGTTTGTGAACTGCAATCAATAGTTTGTATGGAAACATAGACAGACAGTTGAAAACTTCATTGAAAACCGAACATTATATCTATACATTATATATATATATATATATAACTTTTGGGAATCTATGGGTCTTTCTTGCACTTTATACAAGTTTCATCTACAACTTTTTAGGAAAAAGAGTTGTCTAGGGGCTGTCAAAGGCAAAGTCTGTCTGTCTGCCTATCAATTATTGCTAAATATCTTACAAAACATTATATATATTTATATTTCTATATAAAAGCATCAATTGGGTTAACACATAAACCACAACAACAACAAGAACAGCAAAAGAGCCCTCAATATATAGCAGAACCATCAGAAATGCTGAGCTGGTTCGTAATTTATGCGGAAATTTGATTTTTATGTGCGCGAATGTTTTTTTTTTGGTTTTTTTTGGGGTTTTTTTTTGAAGCGCGGGATCTCCGGCCGTAGTACTTCTCCGGCGTACAATACATTCATAAGTGAAATTGATGTGCGACCGACGGACAGGCCGTTAAGGGCACATCAAAATGTTCCAACAAAAATCGGGCAAAAAGGAAAATATTTGGGGCTAATTTTTGGCGCACACACAAAGACACATGCGGAAACGCATAAAAGTCCATTTGCTTTAAAATGCAAAAACAATAACAATAATCATAATAATAATAATAATAATACACAATAACAATAACGAGCACAACAACAACAACAACACCACCGAACAGCACGCATTTCGTTCCACTGTGCGAAATGAAAGTGCATTTTGGCTTTGGAGTTGAAGGAAGTGGTGAGCACTTGGTGGGCAGAAGGTGGAAAGAGCTCGACTATAAGATACCCCGCCTCATAATGTACACTTACACAGCGCTTCTCACTTAAGCCTAATTTATAAGTTGACTTTTTTGTGAAGTTTTCAACAAAATTTTGAAAGAAATAAAGAACTTTTTGATAAACCAAGATTTAAGATTAGGTTGTATATACAATATTTTATACTCTTTTCTATTTTGATGATAATTTGAGAGCTTAAAGCACGAAAATTTGACTGAATATAAAGTATAAGCTTGGGGGTTTCGGTCTTTAGGTATGACCCTCATAGAAAAACTAGGTTGTGGTGTAGGATTTCAGATCCACCCACATAAAACAAAAGTTCTTCAGTCAAGGAAGTATAAATAAAGGAAAATAGTGTTTCAAGCTTTGACCCGGTAGGGTTGTTTTGGCCATATAATAATAATAATAATGAAGTATAAACTAAATCTAGAATCTATTATTAACATTTAGCAAAATGTTGTTGCTTTTGGCTTTTATAAAATCGCAGATTCTATAAACAAAGGGATATATAACTATGGACCGACTAACATATATGGTTATATTGTTTCTGATTTTTTGTAATTGTTTATTTAGTAGTCGGCTGTCGCGTATATATCCAAGTTCATTTTACACTGTCCTTATAAACTTTAAGTGTTCTATTTGGTTCCCTTAGATACAGATTTAAAATGCTAACGACTTATAACAGACCCAAGCTCAAATTGGCATTCCAGCGATTATTTCGATTTTTTTTTCGGCACTTATCAAGCAATAATCGGATTGGATTTCGTTAGAATTGTGATTTTTGAATTTGAAATATATATTTTAAAAAATAACAAATTATAATTTGGAATTAAGATTATTAAAAATTGTTCTGAAGTTTTATCAAAATAAAGGTTAAGCCCTTCCGAAGATTTATGGACAATCAGCGAGGAATATACGTATGGATCATATTATCTTATATCCCTTCTTTATGAAACGATTGTTCTGAAAGTTTGAGGATAGCTTTATGGCATAGATCTACAAGCTTTAATTCAAATAATTATGTTAACAACTGTACGATTTAGGCACAAATATTCAATTTTCTGGCAATCCAATTGGGATGAAAATATTAGTTTGTTGGAATATTCACTTGCAAAATTATTACGTCTATTATATTATTTCCGGAAGGCATATTTGCCTTTCCAACACTTTCAGTTCAAACAATATTTGAAGTCTTCTTCCGATTTTTACAGTGTATGACTTTTTTCATTACGTCTATAAAGAACAGCTGCCAAATAACTTTTAAAATGTTTGCCAATTGCTTCCCCCTGCCGCCCCGAAGAGCCCCCGCCCCCGTCTCCGCCTAGCCAAGTCCCGCCCCGCTCAAAAGCCGTAACTGCTCAAGCCTGATAAAATTCGAGTGGTTCGGCGGTTGGGAGTTTGGGTGTTTGGGCGGTTGGGTGCCCCATTTGCCCCTTTCATTTTTTGGAGTTTTGGCCAAAGTTCCGCAGCTGCTGGAGAGCTGCTTAAGAGGAGTCAATAAAATTATGCAACATAAAGTTGCGGCGATTTTCCTGCCTCATCAACAATTGAGCAGCTCCATTAGTGGCCGATTTGAAACTGCATTTGCCATTATTTATGGCGCTTCTACGGCAGTTACCAGAATTACAGTACATAACATTTCGGGGATCGTAAAAATGATGTTGTAAACAAACATTTATATATTGGACGAAAAGTGCTCCATTAATATGCTAAATGCTGTTGTTGTGTGTTCCGAATCCACTTGGATTATCATATTTTATGCCCGAAATTATGCTCATTGACTTATGCTCGACAATAATGAGTCAATTAGCATAAGTTATGTTTATAATTCTCAATTGGTTTAGGCCCAAACACACACACTCACTCCTATATCGCTTGAAAAATCTGTCAAATTTTCTGCCCAACTGACAAATCACTTGCCAAGTCACCGTGCTCTCGGAGCATTTTCAATTTTCCAATTTGGGAAAAGCGCAAACCATTCAAAATATCACTTGGGGCGTCAATAGCAAATTGATTCGATAAACCGCAAAGTCTATCCCGAGACTCTATCTATAATCTCAACTGCTTTCAAATTTGTAAAAAAAAAAACAAGAAATAAATCAAAAAAAATCAAAATGAAACAGAAGCCGACATAAAATCTGACAAAGCGAAATGCTGTCTAAGCGATTTAATTCCCTTACCGGAAATGAAGCAGAATAATCGTTAAAAATAAACAAATAATAAAATGAAAAATAAAAAAAAAACGAAATACAAGTGAAAATGTTCTATTTGTTGTGCATATGCGACTTGTGAATGCCCTATAATTGACATTGTTGGGTAGCAACGAAGCGAAAAATGGAAAATCATAGAGTACTGAAACTCTATACAATAATGTAGTTCACATTACGCAATTCAGCTGCACTTTATAATCTTCATATGCCACATAACTAGTCTACACTAACATTATATATATTTTATATATACACTTTTATATCTAGCTTTAAGTTCTTATCAGCTTGTTTATAGCCCTATATAACACAATTTTGCTTGTAAAAATACTGCACAAATAATCAAGTGAGGAACCATTTTATTCAGATTCCGAAAATGCCACACTCTTCTTGAAATTGATTCAAACCCAAGAGAATTGAAAGATAGCGACTGTTCTCTTCGACCAGCATAAGACAATATATAGAAATTTGGACGATGTAGGAGCTCCTCGTTAATAAACCGATCTTTTTGAAATTTGGTGGATTGATAGATAATAAAGATAGCTAACCTTATGTAAGGTTTAAATAAAATAGCTTAAAAAATATAGGAAATATTGACAGTTGTATAACAGCTACATGATGTAGGTGATGAATTAGCTCAGTTTAGTGAGTTATCCCAAAGTACGTTTATGGATTAATGAAAAACTCTTAGGCTAAGAAAATTATATTCGAAGAAAACAGCATATTAACTCTGTGTGAAACTTTGAAATAATTTTGGATTGAAAATTCACACACTCTTGAAACCAAATTTTATAACGATCGCACTTCTATATCTTATAGCTAGCATATGTACAACAAAAAAATTTTGAAAAGTTAGTATCTATCGCTCCACCAAATTTCATAAGGATCAAAACATCATATAGCTGCTATATATAAGCAAAAGCAAAAAAGCCCACATTTTTAATGTTTTTAACATATTGTATTGAAATTTCACATACACTTAAGATTTGTTATTATCTATCGCTCCACATAAAGATCGAACCACTATATTATGTAACTGCAACTGCTAGCTATTGCGTTGAATTCATTAATATTCTTAATTCTGATTTAACTTCTCATTGTCTATTTAAAATTTAAAGTAGAGCTTATCGCTGTAACTTTGAAAAAAGCATGGAATTTCTGGAGCTCCGATAATAGGATAAACTCTCCTTACTTGTTTTTAACAAATCTTTTTTCTTTTAGCAAATTTTAAAAAATTCCCAGTTCAGCGACTAGATAGTTTAAGGGATCCAAAAATATACTTATTTTTTAGGCTTTGACTTCAGATTCAATAACTTCGAGCTAGATGCTCCTGGACTTTGAGCATGATTTTCAAATATTTTGAATATAACAAAATAATTTAGGCTATCTCGAAATAAAAGATATATATGTTTATAGTAAAAATTATTTTGAAACAAATAAATATTAACTTGAAGGATATATGTTTATCGCCTGAGACTATAAATGTTGTCTATCTACTGTATCTCAGCAGATATTTGAAAATAGATAATCAATTGAAAACATAGAATATCTGTACTACTAAATTGTAATTCAACATTTCAACTTCTCATGGGCAACTGATATACCCCATGGCTACCCCAACGGTCAAGCGTGTAGCATGAAGGCATGTGGAGGCCATGGCTGGAGCAATATAGAAGAATTTGCTCAACTTGTTGATGGCCTCGTCTGATGGTCAGGAAAAGATATTGTCAGTGAAGTAACTTTTATGCTTTACCTCCCAATACCCTCTCCTTCTCTCCCCCGCTGTCACTACCCCGCGCAACGTATCTCTCTCGTTTTTTCTGGCTTTAATTAAAAAAGTTTCCTTTTGGCGTTGCTGACTGCTTAGTTTGTCATGTCGACTGTGTCAGAGCACAGCTCGTGCTCGTGTGCCACACAACAGATTTATATACCATATATAGTATATATATGATATATATCTATATAATATATATATGTATATATGCACATGTCTAACCAAAACCACTGTAACTCAGGTTTATTCTTTTCCTTTTTTGGCTTTCATAACTTTGATAATGTGCTCATGTCTTTCGCCTGTTTTTTATACCCTGATCCCAATTGAAAATTGGTATGAAGGGTATAATAAGCTTGTGCAAATGTATGTAACAGGCAGAAGGAGGCGTGGTAGACCTCATAAAGTATATATGTTCTTTATCAGGATCAATAGCGGAGTCGATTTAGCATTGATTTTCGAGATTATAAGAGCTAGAGACTGGAAACTCGGCATGAAGGTCCGCGATAGACCCCTCCATTTTCTCGGAAAGTGACGAAATGTGTATAAAAGCCACAAATTTTATACAAGAGTCATGAAATTTGGTATGTGGGTGCTCATAAATATCATGCATAAAGTGGCATCCAAATTTTTTTTTTCATCCTAAAATGGTCCCCCCTAAAATTTACTAAGTTCTCATAATTTCTACAATAGTTATCATAATATAATCTATATTTAAGACTATGTCATAAGCCAATCCTGAAAATTTCAGAACGATCGGATCATAAACAACGAAGTTATAAGACTCAGTAATGGCCGACAAAGGGCTTAAATGGCAAAAGGTGAGAAATGCATTATCTTAACTGGCGGCAAAGTTAGAAGCACGAAATTTGGCATGTAGGTTTTCATAGCAGATACGCAAATTGTATTTTCTCCAATTTTTGATGCCACGCCGCTCTCCTCCGCTAAATCAAAAATATGTAATAACAGGTGTAATTTTTTGATATGAAACAAGATTTTCAACACACGTATTTTGAAATGCATTTCGAACGTAGTATGAAAATTTCAAATCGATCGGATTCTAAACACAGAAGTTATTCGTAAAAGAGTGTACAAAGTCACATATGGAGAGGCCCCATGGTCTGTCTGTCTGTGTGTGTGTGTGTGTGTAAGCGATTCCTACTGCATTTCCAACTGTTGGGATCAGGGTATCTCGTAGTCGAGCGCACTCGACTAGAGCTTTCTTACTTGTTTGGACTGTAAGTTTCGAATGCGACTCCGGTTCGGCTGACAGATAAAAGAAATATGCTAATCAAATGCAAAAGTAACGGCAAAGGCAATGCCCAGACATGTGTGTATATAAGGAGAGAGCCCCAACTTAATGCTGTTGTAACCTCTTCGACTCGCCTCAACTGGGGATCCGCTGGGTTCCTTTTAATGTTTTTTCGCATCGAATTCGAAGACGAATCCGCGCAATACGTGCCACAAACAACAACAACAAAAATATAAGAAAAAACTCTTATTTTATGTATGTTGATTTAATTAAATTTCCTGTACAAATGGTTGCATTCGCCTTGCTTTGCTTTGCTTTCACTTAAGTTCAGAGAGTTCAGAGTTCTAAGGAATCGTCTGTCAAAATTCTGGTTTTCTTAGCACATTAACATATGAGAGAGAAAACACAGTTCCAAACATAATAAACAATAAAAAGAATCATAAAATAACAACCTCCAACAAAACTTTTGAAACCCCATTCACAACATACCCTATAAAACACTTTTACCATAGTCTTTGACATTTGAAATGCAATTCTAGCGTATCTTGGTTGATATAATATGTATCTTTGTCTGAATTTCGACTAACAACTCTAACAACAGGGGGCCCGACATATGACACCCTTTTCCCAGTATTTATGCTTTTCTTTGTGTGCACAAGATCAAACACAATAACAAGTCACTGACTTCGTCACGCTGATTGTATTGCAAATCAAATACAAAATCCAAAATCCGAATCCGAAATACAAAGGACTATAAAGTAATAAACCCCGAAAGCAGTGCCAGAACAAACACCCTTCTCTCCCCCCGAAACAGGCGACAGCTACTTAAAAATTCCCTTTGCTTCAATTCAATTCCATTCAATTCAGTCATATCTGAAGGCGCCATGTAAATATTTATGGTACTCCCGATGTGGTTACAAACTATGTCGAAGTGCCATAAATTTGCCCACATTGTGTGTTATTTGCTAATTTGATGATAATGAAAACTTCAATTTATTATGCGATTTCCTATGCTCTTTATAGTGTGGACGGAGCACTACTTTTTCACTTATTATACGCAATATCCTTTGAAAATCGGAAAAAGGGGGTTTCGGAAGTGTTTGCAAATGTATGTAATGGGCAAAAGCAGGGATATTCACCCCAAAAAGTATATATACTTGATCAGCATTCACAATCAAAAATCATAAGCTAACGCCTAACACAACTTTATTCCTAGTTGACAGAAAGTTCACTAGTTCAGATAATAGAGATATCTTAGGGCCCATATCCCTTGATCTGTCTGTCTATCTGGTTAAATTCAATCATATTATAGACTAGAGACAGAGGTGACCATATGCATTATCATGAATATGGCTGACAGCGCATTCCAGCCCCAATCATGTCACGAGCAGACCCCTCCTAAGGAGAAACTAGGATGTGGTGTAGGATTCACCCACCCAAGTAAAAAAGATCTTTAGTGAAAGAATCAGAAATAAAAGCAAATTGTAATTCAGGTTGTGAACCGATAGGGTAGTTATTATTATTATATGACCATTACAACCCTAACTTGTCAAAGCCGGAAGCACTGTTTTCCTTTATTTCTGCTTCTATAGTGTGTTTCGTGCTAAGGACTGGATTGGATAATAAGAAAGATGTTTGAGTTCATCTCTACCCCCTAGCAACTCATTTCTACCTTCTGTATGAGGAAGGTATCAGTTTTATTGAACAAATGATTAACAATCTAGGGAAATGACAAAATATATACTGTATTTCGATCTGACCGGTTCCCAAAAAGCCTTTAAAGCTGTTGCTGTGTGACAAGTTTCATTTGCTGACTAATTTCCCTCATTTTTTCCCACTGACCAACACTATGCTCTACAAAATAGACCGTATAAGCTAGTGACAAGACTTGCCAATGTACATATGTCCGCCATTTTCAATTATTGATGTCCTTGAAAAGTCCACAACCCTCTTCCGGGCACGCAATTAAAATGGCCAGCAACGGCCTAACGATTGCAACGCGCGTTGACAGGACTTTGATATGGGTCCAGCTTCCAGCTAACATCTTGCCATGGATGAGGATGAGTATGAGGATGAGGATGGTGTTGGGGACGAGCAGGAGCAGCAGAAAGACAATGCTGTCATCATGGCAACCATTGGAGCCGTTGTTTCAGTCGAAGCATGTCATTCTCGCAGCCATCAATTAAAAAGCTAGAAACAAATTAGAAAAGTTTTTAGCTAGAAATAGCTGGAATATCAGATGACTTACGGATGTGTTGGAACAAGTGATATATAGACAGAGATCTGCTTTGAAATGCATTCGATGTGGGAAAATTGTACACACATTAAATGCAAATCGTCAAAATTTAATAATTTCGTTTTGGGGTTCCATCGAGGAGGAGGGAACAAACAGCAAATTGAGTTGAAAACACGCACTTATGTGGATATGGATGAGGATGTGGATGAGGATGTGGATGTGGCTGACACAAACACAGTCGGACACACATCCAGCCAAGCAGACAATGTGCAATGCAAACAACCAGCATAATTATCGTTATCCTTGTGCTTATCGGGGCATAGGGCAACAGGGCAACAGGACATGGGACACAGGACATGGGGCTCCAACGGGGCAAGAGGGCAAAGGGCAACAGGGCAACAGGGCACAGGGCATAAAAGACAATCACGAACAAAACAATTTGATAATTAATCGTTTTGAACTCTGGTCTGCTCCCGTTTAGATATATGGATGCAGCATAATCACATCATATCGCTTATGCATATCGGATGCTTGTGTGGCTCTGCCCCCTTTCCCCCTGTATCTGCCCCTGTGTTGTGTGTGTTTGTCTACAAAACGGAAGCGGAAACAACAAAAACGCTTGTACCAAATGTTGTCATTTGGCCCCACAGAAGGGAACCTTTTTGTTTTAGCCCAACTGTCCCGCAACTGCCTAAACCGGCCCTGGCCAAATGTTGACTAAGTAAGCCTTTAAGATTATATGCCCCATATTTGCTTGATTAATTATACGTTTCGGGGTCCCACTTGAATATTCCATTTGCTGTTTAATTTGCCAATTTTGATGAGGCTTAAGTCGAGAGCGCCTCCACTTAATTTCTTCCTCGAAAAGTCTTAGGCCCGTCCAGCACTTTATATATATATAGAAAATATCATTAGCAAATTAATTGTAACTTTAATTGCTGAAAAGCCAATCATTCATGCGGAATTAGTTACAATTTAATCGATTTAATTTGTAATTTGTGTCGAACACAGAAAATTGCAGATTGTTTCAATCTATCAAAAACATCAATTTTCTCATTCTCAGAAAACCCCATGTTGTAAGATTAGTAAACATTTTCACTACTGTTTAAAGTTCTTGAAAATTATATGTACTTACCAGTTTTTAGAAATAAGTATTTGCAGTATTTTGAAGGAATTCCCACATGCATATATACCTAAATAATTCCTTTCCCAATGGGTCTAACTAGGTTGTTTCCAAATTCCAAGAATTGCTTGATTTCAGAAGTGCCTCATCGTTCCGTTGCCACAGCAAGTTATAAACATATAATACTTTATGCTCAAAAGTAGTGATAATCCTCACCATTTATAGCGCTAAAAGTAATTATATGGTTATAATAGAACACATAAATTCAAGAATCGAATAAATCTCCATGAACACTTAATATTTGCCACAGCAACTTGTTCCCCTTCTGACTATTCGTCCACTTGTAGATCCTTCGTCCAACATCTTCAGTACGCTGCATACATCATTATCCATTCCCATTGATATCATTATTAATTATAAATATATTATAACTTTTATAATAATAATACTAATAACAATTGCCCGGGCTGCCGTTGAACTTTTGGAGGCAGAATACAAAATATCGATATTAGATCGATAGTCAAGGCACTATACATGGTTGCTAACAACGATACAAGTTTAGAGTTGGAGGATCGTCGATATTTTTTTTCGATTGTCATCAAGTTTTCAATACAATTCTTTTAATAGAAATAACAAAAATAAACATCTTAATTTCGGTTTGATAATTTATTGGCATTTCGATAATTTTAAAAACAATATTGAATCAAATATACCCATCATTTAAGATTAAGAAATCTGTTTAGACAAATGCCTGCAGACCTTATGCATAAGTCTGGCCACTTTAAGACTTTACGACATTCGCTTATCGTTTACGATAAAAGTAAATTCACATACATATATGAAATATGCAATGTAAAGCTGTTATTTTCGTCAAGTCGGAGCCTTAACCCTATAGTTCCTAAGACCGCCAGCGGGATTCAAGATTTCGGCGGCTTCCCTAATTCTAGAGAGAGGGTTAGGACGGTTTTTGTTATTAGAACTAAAATTTTATATAATAAAGAAAATTTAAAATAGAAAATTTAATATTTACCAGTTTTTGTATATCATAATGTTTATGAAATAGGGGCCTCAGTAGACCAGTGGATAGCGCACTGTCCCCCGAAACAAGAGGTGCGAGTTCGAGTCCCGTTCATGTCATTATGCATGACCCTCCTAGAAAAACTAGGTTGTGGCGTAGGACTTGAAATCCACCCACGAACAAAAAGTTTGTCTGTGAAGGAAGTAGAAATATAGGAAAATAATGGTTCAGGCTTTGACCCTATATGGTTGTTATGGTCATATAATAATGGTAATAATAACGTATATGAATTTATGTAAATTGCCATTCCTAATAGAACTAATAATGCCACAAGAATTAGTAAAGACCTTTTCAGGTCTATGAATGAATCAGTATAAAATAAATTTATATATCTATTAAAATTTATGTAATTTAAATGCAATCTGAATTAAACCAAATACACATTAACAAGTTATGTTGAAACACATGGAAAATATGACTAGGTTTTTAGTTATATGACAGCTATATGATATAGATGTCCGATTCTTATAAAATGTGCTAAAGCGATAGCTTAGAAAAAGATTCAAATGTAAGTGAAATTTAAATGTGATAATTTAGCAGGCATGGGAAATATGGACATATGAAAATTGTAGTTGCACGACTTCTCCATGATATAGTGGTTCGATCAGGACAGTTTCGTCAAAGATGGCTATGGGAGAAGTTTTCATTTATTTTTCTTGATATTTCTTCTAAAAGGTTATAATCAACAGGCAGAAGACATTCCTCAAAGTTCTGAAAACTGAAACTTTGAGTGACTGTGGTATGAAACAATCTAAGCATTACGATGTCTATGAATTTATAGAACCCAAAATTATATGGAATGTTATTGAAATCGCTTACAGATCCAAAATAAAGTCCAAGTAGTTTTGGTGTTTTCTTAAAGAATTTTAAAGCGTTCTCCTGAGTGTGACAGAGCAGGTCTTCAAATTGACAGCGGGGGAGATTGTTGAGCTTCCACCAATACAATGTCCAACCTTTCATTGTAGTTCCAACTAAAAGCTAAAAGGTGTCAACTGAAGTTTGTTTTGGGCCAAAAGCCAGCCATTATACGATATAATACAAAGTGTGCAGACGCAATGAATGCAACATAATTGACATTGTGAATTCTATTGAGACACTTGTCAACTAATTGGGTTACAATGGCACTCTCCGTTTCTCCACATTTCACCGAGTGAAACGTATCAAAATTGGCCAGAAGAAGGAGTGCTCCATCTGGCCGGATGGCTACCTGAGTTGGCCAACATTGTCGAGCAATTACATGACTTTACAATTAATTTGTGCTTACAATATGATAACAGTTCAAAAGTGACAATCGAATGGCTGGACAACACATCAGTGCCCCCCGATGGAGTCGACATAGCCAGACATAGACTCTATCTCCTCCTCCGCCTGCCTCTCCACCTTCTCTGGCATCTTCAGCTCCAGCTGGTGTTGCCACATGGTCCCATGTAAATGTAAATGAAAATTTTAAGTGCAAAGTTTCTGGGACAATGGCAAGGAAAAGTTACGTTTCGGCTAGATGAGCAGTAAATTTTGGAACCATTTACTTATTTTATTTTGTTATTTCGTTATTTTTTTTTTTTTTTTTGTTTTAAACTTTTGCCAGTAAGCCCGAAATGGCAACCCTTGTCCCAGTGAATTGACGGCAAAATATTCCGTTGAGCCGGCAAAAAACGAAGAATTTTGAAAGTTTTTAATATGGCAAACAAATGTCAAGGCGGGCGAATTAGTTGGCAGTAAATCAGTCGGAGCAGCAGGCGTCTTGGGCCTTTGTCTCTGACTCTGACTTTGACAACACTGAAAACCGTTCGAGGTAACCAACACTGACAGCGATCCCAGCTGTCAGTGGGCCCTATGACTAGGCAAATTTTCCCTTTTGGCAACTGCTAACTTTACTTTCAGAATATTCGTCTGAATCTTGAATTATTGATGTGCGAAACGATGTATATCGATTGAAAATCGGTCGAAAAAGAGGACATATACCCGGATAGAGGCATCAGCAGTAGTTTTTTTTGGCATAAAATTGAGAAAGGAAGACTTAGAAGGGTAAAATTAAACAGATTTTGGTTTTTAGTTGATCTCTTATTTTTCTAAACATTTTTGCTTAAAGTTTCAAGAACGTATGCTTGAAATATTGTGTAAAAACTATCTATGATAATGCGAAGAATGAAGATTTAATAGCAAAAACTTGAACTTATTTTGGTCTTTAATCTGTTTCTTAACTTTCTAAAAAGAATTGCACAAAGTTTCACAGACTTTATTATACCATATCATAGCATATATGTATATAATAAAACTGTTTATAAGCTGAAGAATGAAGAATTAAAAAGGAAAACCTGAATGAAAATTTGAAGGGGAATTAAGTTTCCGAAACAACTACTATTTTGTTTCCAAATTAAAAAAATTTATATGTGTCTATGGTATGATATTAAAGCTATAACTTAAGGTCTGAAGAATGAACAATTAAAAGGGAAAACTTGAATAGATTTTGATATTTAATCAGTTCTTCATAATTTTAAAATAGATACTCAAAGTTTAAGCATAATATACGAAAAAAAATTTTTTATTATAGAATCCTGTAAAGATTGGGGCCATCGTTGGATCAGTAGATAGTGCACTGTCTCGCCAAGAGGTGGTGGATTCGAGATCCATTCATGTCGAAAGAATGGTCATCCTAAGGAGAAACAAGGTTGTATGAAAGCAATTCTTCAATAAAGGAAGCAGAAAAAGAGATTTTTTTTTCAAAGATAACATTTTTTGAAATGCCAAATTCGCGTTTGACTAAGGTTATATGAAGCTATAACTACAGGATCCTGAAGTTTATGGATATGACTTAATATAATTTCAAATAAATTTGAAATAAATTATCTCATAGTTTTTTCCTTAAAGCTTTCAAACAATTTCATATTCTGAAAGTTACTTGATTTTTGTAAATTCAAATTGATAAATTCATATCATATTTTATAATAAAAACGTATGCACATAAAATACCCTGTAAAATTATATGATATTTTCGCTGCAGTTTAACAATTTTCTTCTATTTTTTTCAGTAATTGCAATGCTAACTTTACTGGCTCCCATCGTCTGCATACTATCGATTGTCGTGCCCCTGTGTGATGTGGCAAGTTGCAACACTGTGCGCCCTCCGCCTCATCGCTAAGTGTCACTTGCAATTTTCCTGCAAACTTCACTTGTGCCACAGTCTGTCAAAACGAAGTGCTCGGAATTTGGTAGTGTGTCATTTTTTGTGTGTTCAATTTGAAAACTGTAAGTTTGTAACAAAATTTTTGAACAATATTTAGTGCTTTGATGCCACAGTGCAACTGGAATATATATGTGTTTTTGCCTTTCATCGAATGTGATAATGAAACAGACAACAGAGTGTAGACCGAATAGGCCCAAGTCTGGGAGTCTTGAGCCTGTTTGTTGGCCATGTTGTTAGATCAGCACACACACACGTACACCTAAAACACACACATACACACACACGCACACAGGTATATATATCTAGAGAGTAGCCTAATTTAATCAAATGACAATATATATATATATATATGAAATTGAGGCTCTGCTCGGACAGAGGCTCGTCTGGCCCAAAGTTGTGCCAGTTGTGTTTGTTGTCTCTTTCATTGTAGGGTAGTGCCGTCTCTTTCATTTGCTGTCAAATATCGTACGAGGGGAAGGTGGGAGGGGGAGGGGGAGGGGGTTATAGCTGCAATTTAAATGTCATTTATTTTAAATGTAATAACTATTTCAGTCAGTTGTCTCTGTCTCTCGCCTGATTGCAAAAATGATTGCATGTAATCACTCATACGACACATTGGCTCAACGCACACAGATACTCTCACACACACACACACACACACACTGATTTGTTACGCCTGACCTGTTCTTATGGATTTCATAATACAATCAATCATCGTTCCGAACAAGACCTCAAGTCTAAATATAAATGCATAAAATGCATATCATATTATCATTTTGATATCTTATTTTCAGCAATTTCCGTTCAACGACTTATGTCTTATGTCTTATGTTTCTACAAATTGCCATATTTTCTAAGTCAGACGATGATTTTGCATAAATTTCATCCGTCGACAAGTGTTGTCAACCCGATTTGACATTAGCTTTCGATATTTACCAATACTGCATTAAACATGGCCGACTCCGATGACAGCTAATGCCAAAAAGTCAGCCCATCCATTGCCATTACGAATTAGTGTCGTGTACCGATTAGCTGCTTTCATTTTCTTAAGAATTAATTTCGAAGTGGAATTAAATTTAATTAAAAACTTGCATATAAAAACCTAAAACTTCGGAAGTTAAGTGAGTGAATTGATCGAAAGTACTTTGAATTTATTGGAAACATTTCTAGAAATTATCTAAAAATTGAATTACTTGCAAAAACAATTGACATTGTGCTTCCTCTTTCTTTTAATTCATTTATTCTTTTATTTTCTGTGGAACTCCATTCTAAAAATATACATTTTCTACACATTTGCTGGATTTTCAACCTTCTTAAATCTTCCCATATATCAAATTTTTATGCAGTCGACCCTGTAGTTCTTAATTTTATCAGACTTTTTGTGGTAAATGTTGGATCGAATGAGTTAATCAGCTGAAAGACACAAGTCTTTTATGAGGTCGTTGATAAGAACAAGCGGAAGTGAAGATTTGATGAACATCCAAAGAATTTTGGCAATAACCAAATTTTATTCATATTTTTTTCGTATAATCAAAAGTTTGCTAGTGTGTGTGTCTGGTCAAAATGGCACACGTTCACACACACACACACACTCACACATTTACGCATACAAACAAAGTTCAGCCATTTTCTAAAATTTCACCATCGTTTCAATTCCCTCAAAACCTCTTCGATAACGTTTGGGTTTCTGGTGCGATATTTGCATTAAATATACAAATTTAATATTAATTCAATTAGCAATAAAAATTATAATTTAAATTATTAAAAATATTAGAACATTTTAATATTGTTAAGGTTAATATTAAGTTCGGGTGGTTTCGATTACAGATGTCGCTTCTTGTTTGGGTTGCCGGTGGTTCATCTGGCAACACCGGCATTTTGTGCTTCGAAAATGGAAAACTATCAAATAATCAGTTTCGAATAAGGTATTTTTTTTGGAAGTTTTAATCCATTACTACATGAATATGAAGAAAAGGGGAGGTATACCGACACCAATCATCATAAGCACTACGATGTCGTTAAAACATACTTGGAAACACTTAGTTTGGAAGACCTATCCAAATCGACCTTTGTACCCCAACCGCTAGAAAATTGTAATATCAAATTATTATATTTATGTAGATAAACAGACATTTCGAAAGAGAGAAATAGAATTAAGGGCTAATTGCTAATATAGCAAATTATCTAGCTATTTTGACTATAGACGGACCATGACAAGTTGCTCTTTAAAACAACGAGATTAGAGATGGCTCTGTCACAAGGCAGACTTCTAGGAATTAATCTCCAATGACTTGAGTCTCACAATACACGATTACAGACCTATCGGATATCTGGATATCTGTTTGTTTGTGTCTTTATAATCTGGCCCAGCTCTGCATGAGATAACTTTAGTTCTCAACTTTTCTTATTTCAATCATATAATTCGTTTCATTATTCATTTGAGGCATTATTCGGGTATTCCCCAGTTTAAATTCGGGGCACTGCCGAAATATGAGTATATCTCAAAGCAGTATAAATCGGTTTTATATTACACAAATCCAAATCAAGAACATTTTCTTTTGTATAGTTTTGCTGATAATATTTGCAGCCAAAGTTTGCTACATTCATGTTAGATACGCGCAAAGCGAAATGAGTGAAATCATCAATAGTCTCAGAGCTACATATATATACACATATATCTACCATATACAGTGTAAATGTGGAATTCAAGACAAAGGCACGATCGTACTGCAATCGTTTTTGCTGTTGCTTTTACATTTTTCCAAATGTTCTCAGTTCAGTTTTAGCGCTCGAAACAGCGCGTCATTCTCTCAGGAAGTCACTATAATCAGACCATATATTTATATAACTATAATTTGTTTTATTTTTTTTTTTTTAACATATAGAAGAAATATATATTACTAGCAAGAAATGGCTGTTCGTCCACTGTTTTGCTTAAAAACCGATCTGCCATGGCAGCTGAGCGATCTGAAGATGGTTCATGTCTGCGGTTTTGATGGCATGGAGTTCCATACACCCGAGTCTCTGGGATACTATCGGGAGCCCCATGACAGCGAGTTTCCCATCAATTTGGCGAAAGGGTTTGAGGTCTTCAGACAGAGCCGTCCATCGGTCTACGACGAGCTGCACTGCTTGCGCTATATAATGGATCAGCCGGATCCAAAGATTTATCTTGACCAATTGGATTTCTGTACCAATCGTGGCACATTGCTGAAGATAATGTCGGAATATGATTTTCCAAGTGCCAAATTGAAGATTGTGGCCACCAAGTATAAGAACTGCATTTATCTAAAGCATGGCTTATCCCGTGCCGAAGACTTTCGCGATCATATTGTCAAGCGGAACACTTATCCCTTTAAGTTGCGTCAGTATTTGATTGTCGGTGAGTATTATATATCATCGATTGTTCAGATTTCAAATTGTTCCTTCAAGAAATTGACGGGAAACTTGCTGAAAATGCTAAAAATTCCATATTAAAATCCATATTTATTATACCCTTGCAGATTCTCCGGGTGGCACGCCCAATACTGATGTGCCGGTAGATCAAAGCAAGCAGAACTATGGCACCTTCAGTGCCAAACTGGGTAAATATCGTCTCCTATACTCATCCGAGATAACTGGCATCTATAATAACGAAGCCGTGGGCGACCTGTGAGTAAATCAACTCTTGCTCCTATCTGTACACACTGTAATCAATAGCGATTCCAGTACCGATCCGGATGAGCTCAAGAAATGCCGCCTCAGCTCGATCAAGGTCTTCCCGGATCACGTCGTCCACTGGCGCACAAACTATCGCATGCGCCGCTATTTGCTCCAGGCCCATCTGAGCGGCATCGATGAGCTCAAGTTTGCGGCCTTTAACACCAGCGGTATGGTTGTAAAGCCCATCATAACCGAGAAGTGCACCAAGTTGATTAGGGTAAGTATTTTGAAAGATTGCTGGAGACTAATGTTTCATCCACATACTTCTTTAGGATCAGGAATGGAACGTTTCCGAGTGCATGCAATTGTTGCACTTTGTCCTAAGCGGTATCAGTGATGTAATGGCCGATACCGATTGTCCATACACCACATTCATCTTTCATATTGAGGACTGTCAGTTTTCCTATGAGATCCTCGAGGGTTCCACCAAGGAAAGCTTCCTCAAGCAGAATTACATTGACTTCGTATCGGAATTGTAGATGCGCACTTTTTAATCCAACCGACGAAACAGTTGGAGATGTGAAAATGTAGCTCTATTAAACATATCGAGATTCTATAATATAGAGATTCTATTTTCATGAAACAAACTTAATTCAAAAAACTGTAATTTGACAATTTAATAAACACATAAAACATAAACTTTCGAATCATTTTTTGGATGGTTGAAAGTAAACAAAAGTCAGCTGTAGGCTAGAATATCGATTGATCTATCGATATATTCGATATTTGCTAAGCACTTTCAAAATCTTTGGGACTACAAGCATTTCTTTACAGTTGGCAAGCTATCATCATCAAATCATTGAGACGATAATTATCGAAATACCGATATTTTCGTTGGCACTATCGATAGTATCGGGAATAAAATTTTGTATATATTTGTCTTTTATTTTTTTTTGAACTGAATGTGATTTGATTTTTGTTACTAAAGACCAATTGACACGGATCAAGAATATATATCTTATGGAATATTATTTGCAATTACTTATTATACCCTTCTTCCCATTTTTCTAACGTTTTCGTGGTTTAAAAATAAACCCTTTCAATCATGCTCTTACTCATTTAGAGCCGTAATCCAAAGAGCTACCCTCGCTGACCACTGTTGCCCTTTTCCGATATTAGTTTCAGAAAAAGAAGGAAGAGGAAAGCTGCAAAAGTTTTTCCCACTGCAATCTTAATGTTGTCCAACTCCGGGCATAAATCAGCCGACTGCCTGCCACCTGCTGGGTTGGTTCTCGGAATTTCTTAGTTCTAAGTTTTTCATTCATCTGGAAGTTACGTAAATAAATTAAAACAAATTAATAAATTCCATAAGAAAGTTAAGAGTAATTAATTTTACTGCTAGCTGTTGCCAAACTCCACGGCGCTATTTTGACACACCCCCAAAACAATCGATAACTTTCGAGTGCAATGAACGTTAAGCGATATATTGCAAATTACTTAACGACTTTGATAATTGATTGGGAATCATTTTTGAGGTCTGTTTTGGAGGATTTAGGGAAAGCGGATTCTAGATTTGATAGCAATCGATTATGCTTTTGAGGTTAATATATGAAATTTGAAGGAAAGAAAAAATTTAAATAGATTAAATCAAAATAGAGTGCAAATAATAGAAGCCCCTGCAGAGTGAAGTGGGTTGGGGTTGCGGAGTTTGGTTGCACTCCATGTGCACCCTGTAGACTATGTACTGGATGAATAGTTACATATAGACAGTCACATGTCTGTCTCTTGAACTCTTGCCCAGCTTACGGCTGTCCAGAGGCAAGTGTCCATGACAATGGTGATTTGGTCTTGGGTTTGGGTTTGGGTTTGGGTTAGTTGGGCTTGTTTGGGTGCTGTCGGGTGTTTTGGGGGGGTTTGTCTGAGTGAGATGCGTTCCTTGGTGCGTTTGGCTGTGATTAAAATGATATTTTCAGACAATGTCAAACAGTGTGTGACTAATGGGTCTATGGGTTGTCCGAAATGTCTGTTATTACTTGATAAATCTTGTCGGTCACACATTTTAGCAGGCCAACTGCTTGGGTTCGCCTCGATGTGTGCTCCTCCTTTGGCAATTTTGTGTTTGTTTTATGCAAATCCCTCGCATTCAAGCCTAATGACAAATGGGTCAAAAATTTGCGGCTAATGACACAAATATGCTTGTTTCTGCCTATAAATTTGATGCATAAATAAACCCGTAGAAAAGAAAAACAAGGAGGAAAAACCCGGAGTAAATATATATAATATATATAAGAACAAAGTGAACGAACCGAAGCAAAAGTGGCAAACTATGATTGAAGACTCTCTGGACGGGACGACCTTTGCGGTTTCTCTGGCAGCTCACATTAATCAATGGGCAAATAAACATAAGATTAACTTAAATGACCATAAGGGTAACGCACTAACATTATAATGGCACCGATTCAAGGCGTTAACAAGAGCGATGAGCGAGACACAAAATACTAGACACCAGACCCATTTGCAAACGGTTAGGAAAACTTAAAAGTTCATTTGATGGGCTTGATTTAAGGCCTGAGGCTTGAAAGCACATTAACGTTTGAGGATTGAAGAAAGATATCAAGAAGAGATATCAAATCCTTACTTAAAACTGAACTTTTTCAATACGTTGGGTGTACGTTCAGTCAAACCAGTTGGAAATTTCCAACGGATAATATCGCTTGAGACGACGCTTGGTATTATTGTTGTTCAATAGGTTAATGTTTTCCTAAGTGGGCCTGATAATCTCCTAAAGTATCGAAAGTACTCAAAGCTCTATGTGGATATCTAAGAGTCCAAGGAATAAACGCGCATTGAGGTTGAATATATTGACTATACTCTGGAACATTTGAATAAGTTGGTTCGTCTGAGAGTGTCGAAGTTTGGGATGCAATATATCTATAAGGGGTTCATTAGGGTCTTCTTGACTGAAGTCTTGTAGCTTGAAGTGCAGCCTTAGGGTGGACCTTTTGAGCTGCATTTCGTACCATTCATTGAACTGTCTTCTCTTGAAGAGAAACTGAGCTCTCCTGGTTAATCATCTATCACGGACTATATCTGGGCAATCGGCTTTGGTAGAACCATCAAAACAGTGTGTTAGTACAGACGACATAGAGGATATTTAGAGGCAGTAGTATTTTCAGATAGTAAGAGATTGGTATATAAGTTTATGCTAAGTTGAAGCGCTTCAAACTGGTCTATAAGTTTAATATTTCAATTAACTTCAAAATCTATTAAAAAAAAAACTTTGAAGTTCTCGACAGTCTGCGAAGAGCAGCAGTGCCGTTGAGTGGACAGAGTTTTATGGGTCTACCATTTAATTACTGTGAATTTTCGTCAGCTTAAAGCCCAAACTCCCTGACAAGCCCAACAATTACAATAACAACAGACATCGTTCGGCTATTTATAGCCGTCGGAGGAGACCTGGCCAGAAATTTAATGAGTACTTTGTTTATGCATTTTCATTTATCTGAAATTACCTCGCCCAGAGCTGAGACAGCCAAAAACCAGGCCAAGGAACAACATCTTTTTCTACTTCTTCTTCTCCTCCAGCCACATCTTTTCCAGACTTGATAAATTTTATAATGAAATTGCAGCTTTTAATAGCAAAAGGTGTGCAATATTTTCAGCTGGTGAAAGCTACGCCGAGAGAGAGGGGGGGGACACGGTGAAAGTAAAAGTGTTGACTTAGGATGGTTAAAAAGTGCTTTTTCATAATGCCAACTAATTTGCTGTTGGCAACAGCGACGCGTCCTTTTCATCAGATTGCCACAAATATTAGAAGGAAATAATATAGATATTAAAATTTTGAAATTTGCTAAAATTGCTGATGTCTAACAAGTCGGCTGTGTAGCCTAATGGATAGGGCGTCGGACTTCGGATCCGGAGGTTGCGGGTTCGAATCCCGTCACAGTCAGAGCTACTTTTTTCCTATTTTGTTTTTTATAAATGATTGACAATAGTTTTTCTTATTTCTTTTTTATAAAAGTTTGGTAATATTTTTCTTTTTATACCCTGATCCCAATTGAAAATTGGTATGAAGGGTATTATAAGTTTGTGCAAATGTATGTAACAGGCAGA